>JAWNNU010000589.1:0-14327 GCA_035044585.1 Scaptomyza polygonia
TAAAGAATAAAGGTCTCGGTTTCACCATATATAACAACAATTGTTACTTATTGTGTAGGTGTAAGACTTCATTCGTGATCGATGAAACAGATTTCTGAAATTGATTGTGTTTATTAATAATTTGTTTAAGAATGCGCAAATGAAAATAATTTGTGTTTTAATACTTGCGTACTATAGTGTTATTGTTTGTTGTATATTAGTATTTTTAGATAAAATTTAATAACGGAAATCCCGTGAAAAATGGTTCTGCGCACTGCAGTCACAAGTTATCGGGTGTTTCTAAAAAAAATGATTAGACTTTAGTATGTGAGATTTTTAAATATTGTTTGTATATATGTATTTCTGCCTGTTACTATTTATTCTTCTTTTTATTTATTTATTTGTTTTTTTTTTTTGTACGTGTATATTTTTGTTTGCATGTGCATGCCTGCTTTACTTGTTTGTAATTATTCGATGTCGAACATTTACGTTTGCCCTGAACAATAATGTTGGCCATCGAACTTAAACGTTTGTTAGTGTTTGGTATGAGCTTGGCTACAGGTTCGTGTTCGCACTGAACATCGAACTTCTTGCTTTGCTTTGGGTATGTGTTAGCATGTGCATGCCTGCTTTATTTTGTATGAGATTCAATGTCGATCGTTTACGTTCGCCGTGAACAATAAACGTCGGCCATCGAACTTATACGTTTGTCAGTGTTTGGTGTGAGCTTGGCTACAAGTTCGTGTTCGCACTGAACATCGAACGACTTGCTTTGCTTTGTGTATGTGTTAGCATGTGCATGGCTGCTTTATTTTTTGCATGAGATTCGATGTGGATCGTTTACGTTCGCCCTGAACAGTGAATCGTCGAACATCGAACTTATACGCCTTTTACTCTCTTTTTTTTTTATTCACCATGTTTCATCTTTCACTTATGTTAATTATTATAGCTTACTAGATTAGAATTAATATTGTGATTTTCATCCTGGTCCTGTAGGTTCCTGTTGCGGCTGCGCCAGTTATGTTCCCAGACGGCGCTTCGTTTTTGGTTTTAAGTATAAAGACTGTTTTTCGTTGGCTTCGTTTTTTTTGGTTGTTTAAGTATAAGGACTGTTCTCGTTGGTGTCAAAATAAGACTGAAGCTTTATTTTCCGTCGCAGCGGAATATATATCTCTTAATATGATTGTTTACAGTATTATATTATGTGTGTGTGTGTGTGTGTGTGTGCGTGTGCCCTATATTCATATCCTCTATGCAACTCAGCAGTTGCAACATTGTCTGGCCGGCGTGGGTGATCGGCCGGCTTCTGCCCATTCAGCGTTTGTTGGGTTTGAAATTCTATCCACTCAGCAGCTCTCGTGTATGGCCCTTGTTTTTAGGCGGAACGCAGAGGCTTAGCTGATGGATAGTTTTGAGGGGCAGCGTTAGGGGAGGTAACTCGCGCGCCTTCTCTATCTACAAACAGCTCACACTGGCTGCGAGCTCGCTCACATATGAACGCATACATATGCACAACGATTGGATCCAGCGGCTCGAGTCTGCTGTTGCTCAACATTCGCAAGCAAAGCAGGCAAAGGAATGACTTGCAGTTTCTGCGCTGCACACTTTGTCTGCAAAAATTTGAGGCGAGAGAGTTCTGCAAAGCGCTCTTTTGTCTGCCTGGATCTGATCTCACTGGTACTGA
This sequence comes from Scaptomyza polygonia, assembly GCA_035044585.1. Taxonomy (NCBI): domain Eukaryota; kingdom Metazoa; phylum Arthropoda; class Insecta; order Diptera; family Drosophilidae; genus Scaptomyza; species Scaptomyza polygonia. Next base: position 1,664 of record JAWNNU010000589.1, read on the forward strand.
ATGATAAACTTCTCCGTACTGAATAAATGCTCTATCAGGGGTGCCACAGAAAACGCTTTCATCCGAATTTTATGAATTTTCTATTTGACGGTGCCACAGAGAAAACGGCTCACTAGTTTTGGACGTTTGCAAATCGTCGCAAAACCCTTGAACCTGATGCTGCCACCTAGTCCGATACAGATTTTTTGATGTCAGAGTCAGCAATGCCACATTTCTTAAACATAATACGGAGTAATGTGTTTTATTAAAATAAATATGGAACCACTTTGGTTTTCCTTTAATTAAGCATTAAAAAAAATAGCTCTTTGAAGCTAGAACAAGTTTAACTGCAAAATTATTTTACTTGCTGTGCAATTTGTGAAAACATTTGTGGGCAGCTGTAATTCTGCCAGGTGGCAATGGCTTGAAAAATGCAACAGCTGATAGATGGCAGAGCCATAACAAAACTAATCAAGAAGAAGAAAGCGCGCTCAAAATGTAAGCAAATTTAATTTTTTTTCGTAACTATTTTAAAAAGTGATTTTTCAAGGGGAAAACATTGCAATCCACGCCAAGAAACAAAATTCTTAGAGTTTATGAAGAAGTACCCGGACATTGCCCGCAATTTTACCAAAAGGGACAGGGTGGCTGTAGCGGCAGCTTGGAATGACTTGGCGCTCCAGCTGAACACGCTAGGCCCTCCAATTAAAATTGCGGAGGAGTGGCGCAAAGTAAGTAGTTTGCCTTGTAGATAGTAAATTGTAGGAAACAGTAATGACCATTGTTAATTACAGGGTTGGAAAGACTGGAAAACGAGTATTAAGAAAAAAAATTACACACAACAGGAAGGAGACCAGGGCAACAGGCGGCGGGCCATTTAATATGTTGATGCTTTCTTCAATTGAAGACGAAATTGCAGTACTGTGCAATTTATATGAGGCGTTTGATGGGGTGACGGGCGCCATAACATTTGGCATCCTGCAGCCTAAAGATGAAAAAATTGAGGATAAAGACGATGGTACGTTCATAACTAATTGAATATTCAAAAGCTATCCAATTAATTTGAAATTTACTTTAAGAATCTTCCCCAAAAAGGCAGAAAATTGATGCTGCAAGTAGCAGCAGAAAAGAAGCGCAAACAAGCTTTCGCTACATGGTCTCTTTTCTTATTTTTTGCCGCCGGAGCTCTTCGATTGCCAATAATCTCGCTAATGGCATTTTTGTGCAATTTAATTTTATATCAATTTGTTGATGATTTTTGAACAGCTAATTGCTGCCAGTCACAAAAAGTTGCCAAGCAGTTGGAAAATAGCTGCTAGAGTTGCCGGTAAACTTAAATTGTTTTCGCGCCAAAATTTAATTGTTTTATTTGTATTTTAATTAGCTTTAAACAGTCAATTGCTCTATAAATACATAAAACAATGTAATTAAAACACAAAACATATCGAAAACCAATTATTATGCAACGTTAAAATGAAAAAATTAGCTAAACAAACACTTGGCTTATTTAGTCTGGCACGGTGGCAGCCCCTAGCAGCCAAGTCCGATAAGGTTGGTGCCCAAACTAAAAATATGAAACCATTCGGTAACCTGTGGCACCGTGAAATTGTTCGGACGTTTTTGCTACTAGTGAAAGTCAATTCCATGAGTGTTTTCTGTGGCACAGCCTGCAACTAATCATGAAGTCTACTATTCGCGGAAACATGTCTACTCCATCAAGGTTTAGGTTGTCTGCGACTACCAATTACGAATCAAAAATGTTGTAGTTGGATATCCCGGCAGCTACCATGATGCAAAAATTTATAAAAATTCAAAGGTTTTCAAGGAGCATGAAAAATACTTTAGCGGAGAAGAATGGATTTCCGGAGACTCAGCTTATCCTTTGTCGAAATTTTTAATCACTCCTTACAGAAGTAATGCGACAGCAGCGGAACCGAGTGACCAAGCCAGGTTCAACAAGAGACACAGCCAATTTCGCGTTCGGATCGAACATTGCTTCGGTATGCTGGAAAAAAAGTTATCAAGCTTAAAAGAAATGCGGATTTGCATTGGAGACCGTCAAAGCCAAGAAAAATTTTCCAAGTGGGTTTTTGTTTGCTGCGTTCTCCACAATTTTCTACGAGATGAGAGAGACATATTAATCGCTGCTCCTGATGATGCTGAAATCAATGGTGGTGAAGCAGACTCAACCCTTTTAGCTCTGAGAAGCTCAACACCTGAACAGAAGCGACAAGCAATAAATAACTTAATGCTGGATTAATAAATGTTCCAAAATAAATTTTATTAAAACTGTCTTAAAAATTCTTAATTTTTATACTTTAACTCTTATTCCATTTTTTTTAAAACGTAGTCTTGCTTTCTTTTTTTGTCATCAATGTTTGCCTTCTTTACCTCAAGATCCAACTTTTTAGCTTCTAACTTCAGCTTCTGCTGCTCCATATCTAGCTTCTGCTGCTCCATAGCAAGCTTGCGCTCCTCCACTGCCAGCTGTTGCTTTCGGAGCTCGATTCGGTCTGCCTCTTGCTCTTGTATCTTCTCCAGCGACGTCAGCGTCCTTGCTGTTTTGGTGCGCTGCCTTGTTTGCTCGGTGCTGTCATTCGCAGCAGTGTCGCCCGTGTCGTACGCATTTTCGTAACCAATAGAAGAAGTCAATGATACATCTTCCATGGTGTCGAGCACAACCACTTCAACTTCTTTAGAACTGCTGAAAATGTCTGTAAGTTTATCGTAAAACGGGCACATTTTGTTCAACTTCTCTAAATTTTGAAAATTTTGCTATTAATTTTGACAAGTTCAAGCCTGTTACTCTCAAACTTACCCTGCACAGTCTGCACGCCATCTTCATCGTCAACACCAGCGCCGGTCGACCTAAGCCATTGATTTGCATTGCTAAGCTGTACTTTTAAATATCGCATTTTTTCCCCTGACCAAGTTCCATTTGGCGTCGATACTCGTTTCAGCTATTAGTTTTTTGTAAAATAACTGAGCTGTTGGTTTCTGCAAATACATATGTGTTTTGTTAGCATTTTTTATGAGAGGCAGTCAAACAGCTTACTTATTCAAAGTTTCGGTGCGTCTGAATGTACGACAACATCGTTATTATCTCGCCTTCCGTCCATCGCTTAGAATCACCATCCCTTTTCCTTTGTAATAATTACTGCTCCATAACTTAAAAAGAGTTGATTAAAATACTTAAATTGGTTTAAATTTGCGATTTACTTACTCTTTTCACTTGTTTTTCTGTTTAAGGTGATCACAGTTTTTGTTGACAGAAATTTCGAAATATGCTCGATACCAAGTATTTTTACTTGATTATTTTTTTGCAATTTACGACAGTTTTTTTTAGACATACCCAGGGGTATGGTAATCGTTGTAAACTTTTTCTCATGTATTTTGTTGTTTATTTTTACTTTTTTGAGTTTGCAATTTTACGCTTTACAATTTTACAACGACTAGTGAACACCCCCAATATTTGCAAGAAGAAAACAAAAAAGCAAGGAGGCACTTTTGATGGAATAGTCTAAGAATATGAAAAACGGCAATTCCAACAATTAGTTTATATTGCATTATTGCGTGTAATAAGTCTTAACGGCTAATATAAAGTTAATGCAAAAAATAACAATAAAGTTTATCACGGCTCTAAGGTTCCTTTACAAACGGCATTGCACTTTCCTTTATGTCAATGTCATTTCCTTCTTTTATCAAAATCGAATATCACTAATACCACAAGTTTTTACATACCCAACCTTAAATGCATTATTGAATTTTAACGTGAAAATGTCAGGGCAGGTGCTGTTGCTGTTTTAAAAACAATTGAAATTCAACTAGTACTTCGGTAACACATTTTATTGACATATGTATTTTAAGTAAGCAATATAAATAGTTCTTCATCTTGTTCTCAAATTGGAGAGATTTGCTTTGCACACTCATCAACTTCACAGGGACAAGAACTAGAATTTGTATTCATTAACATTTACATTTTACCTTATTAAAACATCCACACAAATCATTGACTTCATTCACTTTCGTTTAGTGCCACTAACTGGTGCTGGAGCTTCAATATGATCATCAATCTGCAAAATCCGTTATCTATCTTTCTTGAAGTTTACTTCTTAAGAATCGATTTGCATATAAGTCGCCCGGTATGAAAAAATATGAGGTGTGAAATCAACTCAACAAATTTCGTTACGTTTTTGAGAAAACTTGCGCATGACGGATGTTGGATACCCTCGTATTTGCAAATAGTTGCTTATTTTCATTAGCATAAGTTGGCGCTAAGTTAACAATTGAGAAATTGCTTCAATTGTATATACACCGCAATCTGGCTAATCCGACATTTCTTTTGCACAAGCTTGTCGGATTATGAAGTTTTAGATTGTAGAGACTAAATGAATGACCTCTATAGTCCGACAGTTTGAAAAAAAACATCTGTGATCCGACAAAAGTGAGAAGAAAAACAAACGACAATACTCATGTGTGAGTTATAAAAAGTTATTTATTTATTAAAGATAATCATCTATTTTTTTTTTTTTTGTACCATTGCTTGATTTTTTATCTTCAATGCGTTATCTTGCAGTCTTATCTTGCAGCCTTAAAGCCTTGTTCTTCCGCAAATCCAATGCAATATTCAAAATGTTTCACTGCCTCCGATGCAATTTTTGTGTCGAACGGAGTGGGATCATCGTCATCTTCTTCTTCTTCTGCAGAAAAAGCGTTTTCCACAATGTCTTTATCTGATAGGAAATCTGCTCTAATATGTTTTTCATTACTGCTGTCATACCACTCTTGTATTTCGTCAAATTTAATTTCAGTTTCGTTAGAAACATTCTGGAGTACGGCTGGCATATGAATGTCAACTACTTCTGTTATAAGAGGCACTGGAGAATTTAAAATTGGTTTCAAATAGGTTTCCATAATGAAATGATTGTCCATCTTACTAAGTTCCATGCGAAAGGTAATAAAAATACCATATCTATTAAATTTAATTTCTTCAATGATAGCTCAACACCTTCATCCTTAGGGACAACATCGAATAAAAGTTTCTTTCTATAATTTTCTTTTAAGCATTGAATTACACATTGATCCATAGGTTGTAATATAGGTGTGCAGTTAGGAGGCATGAACATAACCATTATCAATTTATCATCACTTGTTAGTGCATCTGCTATAGGATGGCTTGGAGCGTTATCGAGCAAAAGGAGAGCTTTTGGAAGCAAGTTACGTTCTCTCATTTACACTTAGATTCTAATATTTTTCGTAACGATTTACAGCTTACATCGTTTTTATACCCTGAAACCATAAAATGGGTAAATCAAGGTATAATGGTTTTGTGCAAAAGTACACTGCCGATCATCGAAATAGACTCACATAGTTTTTTTTTAAGAAAATTAAGTTTATTATATCATTCAAAGAACATTGTTTGGAAAACGTATTTTTTTACTATTACCAATTCAATTCTTAAGAAAACTTATCAAAAATTAGCGCTCTAAGTTGAATGGTATATTTTGTAAAATAAATTTTGTGAGTGAGTCCTAAAAAGCTGTCACTTTTAATCGCTCAACAGAATAGACTCAAGGTCTTAATCTTTATAAAACCCAAACATTTATTGGAAAAGTATTATAAAGTTAGTGTTTATAGTGTTTTAATGTTTATTTAATAATGTGTATAACCACCTTTGTTTGAAATCACTTCATAAATTCGGTCAGGGATTGAATCGTATAGAGCCTTCAGATAGTCTAAGGACACTTCGCTCCAGGCGTTCTTAATGGCAGATTTTATTGATTCAATATCCTCAAAATGTCTACCAGATTGATAAACTTTACGTGAAAGCCATCCCCACAAATTCTCTTTAATGTTGAGGTCTGGAGAATACGGAGGCCACTCCAGTAAGCTAAAATTTTGGTCATTAATCCACTTCTTTACCACTCGAGCAGTGTGGATTGGGGCATTATCCTGTTGAAAAGTCCAAGATAATGGATCGAAAATGTTGGAAAAATGAGATGATGCATTTTGGAGCAGCTCTTTGTATCTAACTGCGTTCAACTTAGATGAAACAAATTGAATCTCAAATGTACCATAATAGGATATGGCACCCCACACCATTATACCCCCCTCACGACTATGGTGACGGGTCAAATAGTGTTCTTCCTTTCTTATATCGTGAAAATAATAGTTGAATCCATCTGGTCCATCCAAATTAAAGCGTTTTTCATCAGAAAAAACGACTTGATGCCATTTCCTATTCCACGCCATGTGAATACGAGAAAAAAGACAGCGAGCTTGCTTTCGAACGTCGGTAAGCGGTGGTTTTTATACCCTGAACCCATAAAATGGGTAAATCAGGGTATAATGGTTTTGTGCAAAAGTATGTAACAGGCAGAAGGAAGCATCTCCGACCCCATAAAATATATATATTCTTGATCAGTATCAATAGCCGAGTCGATTTGGCCATGTCCGTCTGTCCGTCCGTCTGTTCGTCTGTATGAACGCGTAGATCTCAGAGACTACAAGATCTAGAGACTTCAGAATTGGAATATATGTTCTCCTATACCATGAGCAGAACAAGTTTGCTTCAAATGATCGATAACTACTCTGGTTTTCGATATACACATGGAATCGATAACAAAAATATATCGAATTTGGAAAATGTAAAAATTAGGGTTGGTGTAATGGGTAACGATAGATCTTCGTTTTTCGAATTTCGTCCAAATCGGTTAAGAAACACCAGAGATATCGTAAAGTTAAGTCAGTTATGAGTTTTGTTTAAAGTGATCATTATTTGAAGCATACTTTAAGGACGCAAGGCCTGCAACTGGGTTCAGGGTATCTTCTGGTCGGGCTATCCCGACTAGAGCCTTCTTACTTGTTTTTTTTAGTTTTAATCTCTTGAGATGTTTTGCTTTGCGGGTTTTTTCATATTTTTTCCGTAAGTCGATGGATTGATTAGGAAATGACAAACAAAGGACTGACTTCTAGAAATTTTTTTGGCTATTTCTCTAGTTGAAAGATTGTTTTCTCGGTACGCCAATATTTTGCCTCTTTCTTCAAAAGTAAGGGCTGGTCCACGTCCCATTTTTTGTTAAATAATTCAAAATGTGATGCTAAAGATAATTTGCAACTTTAAACCTGCACTGCTAATCTGAAACTAATATCTAAGCTCCTGATTCTATTCTGATGATCGTTTAGAATGCACATTCTTTCGGCATAGGCAAAGCAAAATAGGAATTTATGATAACTGTAAACTCTTTGTGTCCGGCTCTTATCTCCTAAACTTTTCTATTGCTTTGCTCTAAAAAAACAAACAACATCTACGGCGATTGCTTACAGCATGGACGAGAAAATCAAAATGAAAAAGAAAAAAACTTTAGCCTGTGTTAGATTGCACGGACGCATAGGTTAACCGTAGAATTCGTCTGTCCTTGTGAAACAAAAATTATGAAAGTAAACATAGTATTTATATGATTTTAAATTTGAATCTATTAAACATATAAAAAAGCTTAATGCATATTTATACCTTACATAACAAATAGAGTTAATAAAACGGAAAAGAAAAAACATAGTGAGTCTATTTCGTTGATCGGCAGTGTATGTAACAGGCAGAAGGAAGCAGCTCCGACCCCATAAAGTATATACACTGACGAGCAAAACTGTAACACGAAATCAATATTCTCACTTCAACGGTCTGTAGCATTTTACTTTGTTACCTTTTTTTTTGGCATATTTCTTCCAGCTTGTGAAATGACTTAAAATTTTTTGCAAAAGAGAGCCAAATGTTGCACCAACAAAACAAGACTAAGATCTTTAGCATGCATTAAGTAGAAAAGAAAATACAGACCGTTGAAGTGAGAATATTGATTTCGTGTTACAGTTTTGCTCGTCAGTGTATATTCTTGATCAGTATCAATAGCCGATTTGATATGGCCGTGTCCGTCTGTATGAACGCTAGAGCTAATGTCGAAATTTCAAATCGGTTTAGAAATACCGGAGATATCGTAAAGTTAAGTCAGTTTTAAGTTCTGTTTCAATTGATTATTATTTGAAGCATACTTTAAGGGCGCATGGAGTATAATTGTTTGCAACTGGTTCAAGGTATCTTCTAGTCGGGCTCTCCCCACTAGAGCCTTCCTACTTGTTTTTAAATTCAAAAAGTTGAATTTTAAATTAAAATTTTCAATATAAATTACTTCATTTTAGTTTTTATGAAACATTTTAGATTTTAATATAAAACATTTTAGTTTTTTATATGAAACATCTTAGATTTTAAATTTTTAAACTCCACGCGCAACGTAAATAAATAAATAAATAAATAGCATTTTAAGATCTGGGAATTATTTTCATATATAATGCTAGAAATGAAAAAATTAGATAGAATCATTACTATATTTTGTTTATATACTTATCGTGACGGGATTTGAACCTGAGACCACTGGTTATAGCTTCGAGTGCCTTAGCTGTTGAGCCAATTCCAAAAACATTATGATTGTAGTTAATGCTTAAGTTAAGTGAATTTAATTTAGCTCAGCTTATTAGGCATTTCGATGCTTTTAAATAACTTTTAAAAGAATAAGGGCCGGTTTCTCCATGTCCAGTTAAAGTGTCAATTAGTTAATCTCGGCATAACTTTAATGCTCGTGTTAAACCAGTTTGGTTTTCTCAATGCAAAGTTAACCTTATTCGTTCAGATACTATCGCTCTGATGGTGCTGCCAACTAATAACGAGGAAATCAGCTGTTTGGTGTGGTATTTGTTTTGTTTTGTGACTGTCAAATTCGAAATAAATGCTTAACACATTATTTTTATTAAGCGCGGCTAAAATATATAAGCGCCAACGTAAGAAAAACGTTTCGGTTGCTGAGAAGCATGCAGTTAATGTTCTTGTGAAGTCAAACCAAAATATTTTGTATAATAATAAAACATATACAATGCAAGTGACGGCTTGAGCCAGCTGTTTGCCTAACGATGGTTTTAGCGATATTTATATCGGCCCTTTAACGAACGATAAATGTTAGCCGGCACTCAGGCATCGGTTAAGTTTATCGCACGCTAAGCCCTAAACGAACATTGAGAAACTCAATTTCGACTAAACTTGGGATAGTTACGCTAACCGGACATTGAGAAACCGGCCCTAAGAACAATAGTAAACTATTCGCAAAATATAAATTTTTAACAGCGACAAAAAAAAAGTTTTACGAATTCCGATAAAATTGAATCAAACTTGAATCAATATTTTTCGCAATAAGAATGGGCACAACTTAAAATTAAAATTTTTCATTTGAGGCTTGTGTAGGAAAAAAGCACTTTGATTCAAAAATGAATATGCTCAAATATAATATTTTTCAATCTAACATCTAAAATGTAAATTTTATATTTTTTAATTTTTCTGATTTGTTCAAATTAAAAACAAACAAAAAATCGATTTATAATAGTATACACTAATCCGTTTCATACTGATTTCTAAAACTTAAATTTAAAATTCAAAAGCGGTCGTTTTAAATACAAATTATAATAGAGCAAATTTTTAAATTTCAAATTTTGCGTTTTAGGTTTGAGTAGTAATTATTCAAATCGAAATTTTTCCCCAATGTTTTTAATACGAATCGTTTCAAATTTGAAATTTTAATAGGAATAATTTTAGAATCGAAAATTTTCGTATTGAATTTGAATACGAAATTTTAAAATCTGATTCTAAAGTTAAATTTTTAATTTTACGTTGCATTTTTATACCCTGATCACATAACAATGGGTAAATCACAGGCACAGTCACAGGCAGAATTAAGCATCTCCGACCCCATAAAGCATATATATATATATATATATATATATATATATTCTTGATCAGCATCAATAGCCGAGTCGATATGGCCATGTCCGTCTGCCTGTCCGTCTGTCCGTCTGTATGAACGCGTTGATCTCAGAGACTAGAAAAGCTAAAGACTTCAGGTTTGGAATATAAGTTCTCCTATACCATGAGCTGAACAAGTTTGATTCAAATAATCGATAACTATTGTGGTTTGCGATATACACATAGAATTGATTACAAGCAATATCGAATTTGAAAAATTAAATTGAGGGTTGAACAAATGGGTAACGATAGAACTGATGTCAAATTTTCGTCCAAATCGGTTTAGAAACACCGGAGATATCGTAAAGTTAAGTCAGTTTTAAGTTCTGTTTCAATTGATTATTATTTGACGCATACTTTAAGGGCGCATGGAGTATAATTGTTTGCAACTGGGTTCAGGGTATCTTCTAGTGGGGCTCTCCCGACTAGAGCCTTCCTTTTTGTTTTTCTCTCTGTTCAACCATTGTCGAACTTCTAGAACGAAGCATTGAATAACCCATTTTCGGAACAAATTTCTTGTCATCCAAGCCTTTTTCTGTCCAAAATAATGAGCTGGGTGTATATTTTTAAAGGCCCTTGGTTTTTGGGATTTGCCAATAACGAGCAGTTTCAAATGATGTTGGCCAGAAACATTTGCGCAAGGTAAAAATGTCACCCATATGTTCATAGAATGATTTATTAAATCAATACAAAAGCGGGAAAAAATTTCGGATTATAGAAATGCCGGATTAGACAGGAGCCGGATAAGCCAGATTGCAGTGTAGTTGATTGAACTACATATCCACAGTAGCACTTTGATATTGTTAGTGTGTCTAACTTTCGCTAGTTCATTATCTTATTATTAAAGAATCCCATTATAATTGTTTGCAAGTATGTGTGGGTATGCGTGTATTCGAACAAACCGATAACAGAATGGCTTTGGATAATGAATGGTAAAGACTCTAATAGCTTCTCAGTGCTATTGTGGATATGGTGTTCAACAATATATTTTGCGATAATAGCATATTTTCATTAACATAAGTTGGCGCTTATTTAACAATTGAGGATTTGCTTCAATTATAAATTATATATATATAATATACCATATATATTTTGTAAGTGTGTCCAACATTCACTTTTTCATTCTCATATTATCAAAAGATCCCGCTATGTCATTCCGAAAACCGTTAAGTCGAGTCGTGCGTCGGAGCTAACACACACAATTTTTTTCATATACTATCATCCTGTGATTTGGCTTCTTTGGCATTGGTAAATGATCAAATGCAAAAACTTCAATCTGCTCAATGCTTTCCAAAAAGCGGATGTATTTACCAAAAGTCCTACCTACCGGCAGGTAACGCGGTGAAAAGAAACCTCACAAAAAATTTAAAAACGTTTTCAATTAAGATATATTCCCTGCTTTGGTGGGGAGGAGCAAGTATAACAGTAAGTGTATCATTTAATGAGTGGCTCATGGCGAGGAATGAAATAAATGCTGACGCATCGTTTGTTGACCAATGCACAGCTGAGCAGTTTGGCATTTGTGTGCGGAGTAAAGTTTGTCCAGTCCAGTCCAGAAATAAAAGAAACGAGATGTCATAAATCAAAAAATCGGCATGTAAGTTTCAATGCGCAAAGATTATAATATACAAAAAAGCAGCCCAAAGACAATGCAACTCACACTGCAACTATAATCATATTATCTATACTTTCCACTTAGCTGCACAAAGGTGACACTTACCGGACGACGCTTACTGACGGTGGGTAGGGCGTATTTGCTTGGTTTGCTACAGCTATGAACGCTCTGCATTTGCTAGCGGGTGGGGGTTAATCATATCGGCATCACATAATGTCTATTGTACACTCATAAAAGGATAAGCTCATGCCAATATGGGTTGGGTTAGTTGTGCGTAACGTCAGACGGTAGTTCGTTGCCAATTATTGTTTGAAAACATGTTGCCCGTAAAACAAATGAGGTTGCGAAAGTCAACAATTTTCATGCGCGCCAACGAAATTGGTAATCCTTTACTCATGGAAAATTGTTCACTGATTACAAACATGCTGATTAATAATATTCGTATTAATAAATTTTATTCTAAAAAAAAATAAACAGCAGACAAAATTTTTATGTATTTTGGTCCGGGTATTAAATCACGTAAGCATATTTTATTGAGTGATTAAACAAAAAAAAATAGTTATGTTTGCATTGATATTTACTTCACATTCAGTTTATAATTTCAATACCAAAATTAACAAGGAAGAATTCTCTAGTCGGGGGAGCCCGACTAGAAGATACCTTGAACCCAGTTGCATTTACTCCTTGCGCCCTAGTTTGGAGGCTATGTTCGGCTGAGAAGAACGCGTCAGTTTTTCGCTAGAGTTAAAATTTAATTCTAGCCCTTAATTATTAAAGACAAGCCCACAATTGTGGTACAAACTGTGAACAGTAACCCTATAAAGTCGCTGTTAGTGATAGAATGTGGATGCGAAGCCTTATCATTAATTAAAAAAGAGAAAAAATACACAAAACGGGGCTTCGCCGCCCTGCGGGCACGTGCTCGCTTGTGTAAGCAATTCAGCGGTCTTAAAGCTCAACGGACTAAAAGCTCACCATCAGTCTGGTTCAAGTGCTAGCTAGAAGCTTTGAGCCAACACTCCAACACTCTCAAGGATCTTGAAAAATTAAATGCATACATTTAGGCGGGCATATTAAAAGTTATACATAGCTAATTAATAAATGCAATGGATGAGAATAGTTTGGGAGACTCTCAGCTTACAAGTAAGCAAATTGATCATGCACAAAAATTACCTTATGAGATTAGGGATGAGTGCCGATCACAAATTCAACGCATTGCATGCAAAGGG
>JAWNNU010000594.1:0-50211 GCA_035044585.1 Scaptomyza polygonia
TGGGCTGCTCGTCATCCAAGGCACAAACTCTATACGTACTAGACTTGGCTTGTGTCGGACGTGCTCTACCTACTTCGCTAAGAAAATGTTCTCGCTTATGTACTAAGCGGCGCAACTCGGAAATAGACGATATGTTCTCAAACAACAGTTTCTCTTTCATGTCGATAACCAAATTTCCTTGTATTATCTCTACTAATTCGTCTTCTGCAAAACAAACTGATAGCCTTTCCATGAACGATTCTCCCTGTTTTTGTTTTCGTGAGCGAATTTGTTCCCGTAATTCTGTAGCCGTTCTACTCTCTCCATACTGTTCTCGAAATGCTATACAGAATTCTTTCCAGTTGAATGTTTGGACCCTTTTATGAAATCTCCAGAACCAACTACTGGCTTTACCAATTAAGAGCTGGTGTATATTTCTACTAATAATTTCTAAGTCTCCGTCGAAATGTTCAATGGTTAAGATTTTAACTCTGTAATGGAACTCTTCTACTGACAATCCATCAAACGTTCCATCAAACCTTACACCCCACTTTTGTAGAACATCAACAATTTTTTGTGGTCCAAGCGGATGCATATTGTTTGCTGACCTATAACTCCGTGGAGTAATTGGAGTAATTTGTTCGGCTACTTGACCGGGTTGAACTACAAGGCTGCCAGACTCTGACATGGACGACAAAACTCTAGTGACGGTTTCACGGACGATTGACTCAATATCACCTATCGGGATACTATTTACCACCGGGGGATTATTCTGCCGTCGTTGCCTTGGTGGGCGACCTCTTCTAGCTGGCGCGTTTGGGAGTTGATTAGTACGCGACCTGGCTCCTAGCTTTATAGGGGTACTACGAGGCGGAGGAGGGTTTTCTGGGTTGGACGTGTGTGATTGGTCTCCAAGGACAATAAGAGCTTCTGCTGATTCTGGTGCTTGTTGATTATGGCCTTCTAATTGAAGTGCCAAAGAACGAGTACATGGACGAGATACTGTTGCTACCACTCTCTTTGATGCCTCATTCTTAGAATTTGGTGAATGGTTACCAACAACTAACTTCCAATCATTTAAACGTACTGCTACTAAGCAGCTGGGACACTCTTTGTGAGCTTGTATCCTAGTTTCCAAACAACTCTTGTGGAAAACGTGATTACATGACGTAACTGCACAAGGTTGTGTATTTGACATAATTTCACTGCAAATAATGCAGACATTCGCTGCAGCATTATCCTGCTGAGCCTTGTTTACCTCAAAGCTACGTTGTAGCGGCATAACTATAAAATTTTTACAATTCTTTTTTTTTTTTTTTTTAATAATAATTTTTCTGATGACTTTTTCAGGGAGACATAAATGATGACAAATATATTCTCGCTTTTCTACTATAATCGGTGCATTTTAATTTATGAATGGGCTATTGTAACTAATAAAAATGATTCTTTAGCGAACCTTATTTTCTCTATTTTTCCGCTTGGACTCCTACGGACAACAAAACACACTCGCATTTAATGTTGTATTCCAGTACTAACCCATGTGGATTGATATAAAAAAAAATGAACACTTAAAAAAAATGTATCATGAAATTTCTATAAATATACTCAAGTCGCTAACATGCTGAATTCTACAAATCTACCTGTAATCTCGGTCGAAAGTTTTCGAATGTTCAAAAACTCGAATTCCAAGATGTATAAAAAGATATTACTCAACTTTAATTAACTGCTTTCATAATTTGAATAAAAATTCAATCGAAGGCAAAGAGCTTTTTAATAAATGAATTTTGTAGTAAGCCAGTACTTTCCTAAATATTAAGAAGACTATACACATGAAGTGTGTCGGCTTTACGGCCAAAATACGGGACTGTTTACTTGCAGATATTGGCCTTAAATGGTTTTGTCAGTCCTGTAACGAAGTTGAAAAGGAGTCTACTCAATTTATGAGACAGACATATGCAGGTTTTAATACAATGCATACTGCATTTAATAACCTGCATACTTCCTTTAAAGAGTTGCAGTCAAGCTTCAAAAAAGGCAAGTTGTTGAGTAATTCGCCGAAGCGTAAAAAGACTTCAGGGCCTAATCCGCTCACTGTTCCTCCGGTCTTGGTCACCACTCCCCTTTTGGTACCTATCGCTAATCCCCCAACGGGTTCAATTGCTAGCCCGTTAATGCATTTTAATTCGCCGGCAAGAAATCCAAACCATAACCCTTCCCCGATTTTAACACCCAATCTTTCTCTTCCAACAGCTTGTGTGCCTATTAAGCCTACTGAAGGTACACCGGGGGCTCACAAGCCTCTTGTTGTTGTGCCTTTGAAAAAATTTATTTTCGTGTCTAGGCTAGCATCCGACACTTCGTTGGATGATGTTAGTGCCTACATTAAAAGTAAAATAGACTCTCCATTTATAACTGTTGAAAAGTTCAAGTTTAAACAAGCCAGAACCATATCTTCTTTCAAATTGAGTGTTCCGCCCGAACTTTTCTCGACAATTTGTTCTGGAAAGTTTTGGCCACCGCAGCTCATTGTAAAGGAGTATGTGAATAGGCATAAAATTAATAATAACGATAGTAGGTTCAGTAGTGCACCAACTGTTAGCCACCCTGTTGCCTCAACTTCGGCGGCAAAAAACTAACAAAAGTAGTTAGCTTGGCCTATCAAAATGTTCGAGGCCTTAACACTAAACTTTCTAAACTATATGTAAACAGCTTATCCTTTGATTCTCAGATAGTAGCACTGACAGAAACCTGGTTAAAACCTGATATATCGGATTATTCCGTTTTGCCTATGAAGTATAACCTTTACAGGTGCGATCGCACCTCCCGCAAGGGGGGCGGTGTTCTCATTGCTGTTGATTCCTGTATTTCCTCTGAACAGATTCAATCTCATGATCATCCGGATATTGAGTTCATATGTGTTAAAATATTATTTAGCGGCTCTCTTTATATTACTTGTTCATATATTCCTCCCAATTCTGATATTAACATTTACAAATCCCATCTGAATGCCCTGCAGCTTGTGTCGTCGTTGTTGACGGATATGGATCAACTTATAGTGGTTGGCGATTTTAATTTGCCACATGTGTTATGGTCTGTGAATGACACATCTTCGGCGCAATTACCGGCTACTTCTGATGATTTTATCGATGGCCTTTTAGAGTTAGGCCTATCACAAGTTAACAGGGTGCATAACAGTAGTAATAAAATGCTAGATTTAATATTTGTTTCTGACTCTGATTGTAGTACTGTTAGTAGAGTACACCCTTTAGTGCTTCCCGAAGATACCTACCATCCAACTTTAGAACTTTCATTTGAACTTTTTAACCTTAGCTCAACATCTAACAATTGTTTAAAGACACGATGTTTTCGTAAAACTAACTTTACTAAATTAAATGACCTTCTTCAGCATACTAATTGGTCTCAACTGTATTCTTGTACTGATATAGAAACTGCCATTGCCATTTTTTACAGGACTTTGAATTCATATTTGGATATATGTGTTCCCGTCACTGTTCCTTTAAGTGAAAATAAACCACCTTGGTTTACGAGGGAACTATCAAAATTAAAAAACGTGAAAACAAGATCCTATAAAAAATTTAAAAGATCTGGAAATACTTTAGATTTATCCTTGTATATAATTGCAAAGTCAAATTTTATTTCTGTAAACACTATTTGTTATAACAATTATCTCAATCGTTGCAGATCAAACTTTTCCCGCGATCCGAAACAGTTTTTTAAATTTGTTAACTCTAAACGTAAATCTTCTTGCTTGCCTTCCTCGGTTTACCTTGATAATACAAAAGCAAATACCGATCAGGCAGTGGCCGATCTCTTTGCTGAGTATTTTCAATCTGTATACACATCGAGTTCATATAGTTGCACTAATTCCTATCCATTTCAAGTTCAAGCGTCAAACTGCATTTATGTCCCAGTTATAACTGAGTGTACGCTGCTGGGCGACCTCAACACTATCAAACCCAGCTTCTTGCCTGGTCCTGATGGAGTGCCAGGTTGTATACTTAGATATTGTGCGGACTCACTTTGTAAACCCTTACACAAATTATTCAACTTGTCAGTTGAATCAGCTGTGTTTCCTGGTATATGGAAGGAATCTTTTATTATTCCACTCCATAAAAATTCTTCCAAGTCCAACGTTAAAAACTATAGGGGGATATCTAAGCTGTCTGCCATTCCGAAAGTCTTTGAAAAAATTATTTGCACCCAATTGCAGCACTTATGTACTTCAATTTTATCCCCTTATCAACACGGTTTTGTTAGGCGAAGATCTACTACCACAAACCTTCTTGAGTTTACCTCACTAGTTATCAAAGGGTTTCAGGACAAAATGCAAACTGACGTCGTTTACACAGATTTTAGTAAGGCATTTGATTCTGTTAGTCATTCTTTGTTGCTTCAAAAATTAAATATTATTGGATTTCCAGCAAAACTCCTGTCGTGGCTTTCTGAGTACTTGTGTGGCCGTACACAAAAAGTAGTTTTTAAATCTTCTGTATCCAAATCTATTTTTGTTACCTCTGGTGTTCCTCAGGGGAGTCACATGGGACCATTGCTATTTAATCTATTTATTAACGATCTTCCTGCTGTTATTACTAACTCTCGTGTTTTTATGTTTGCTGATGATGTAAAGCTATGTTTCACCTATAATGATGATTCTCTATGTAACTTACTACAGTCGGACTTGGGTGCACTGTCGGCTTGGTGCCGTTATAACTTACTTAATTTAAATTGTTCAAAATGTAAAATCATGACTTTTTGTAGAGGTTCCCCTCATACTGCTCGATACGTGCTTGATGCTTCACCACTTGTCCGCGTTTTTGAAATTAAAGATTTAGGCATCATTCTTGATAGCAAATTAAAATTTGATTCTCACATATCGTCGATGGTCAATAAGGCCATAAATGTACTTGGATTCATCAAGCGGTGGTCAAAAGAGTTTGATGATCCCTACACCACTAAAACGCTATATACATCATTGGTACGCCCCATCCTGGAGTATGGATCTTGTGTGTGGTCCCCGCAATACGGGCTTCACCAGGATAGAATTGAGTCTGTGCAGAGGAAATTTCTTCTGTTTGCGCTCAGATGTTTTAACTGGGTTCCTGGAATAGACCTACCCCCCTATTCAAGTAGACTTCTTTTAATTAATCTTCCTTCCCTGTTGAACCGTAGAATTATGCATGGTGTAGTATTTGTCACTAATCTACTTAATGGTGAAATCGACTCATCAGTTCTTCTAAGTCGAATAAAATTAAATGTTCCCATTAGATCCACACGTAACTTTTTACCCCTCAGCCTCGATCGTTGCTCGAGTAACTATTTAATTCATGAACCATTTCGTGTGTTATGTTCTGACTATAACAAACTTTATTCTCTTGTCTCTTTGGAGACCTCGACTCCAGTACTAAAACGATCTATCCTTGCTGCCTTATCTAATCGTACCACTAATCACTAATCTTCCACTGGTCTGATTGGGTTTTTCTGGGTTTTTCCCAATCCACGCAACAAATGTTGGACCAGTTATATTTATTTGGAATTTCCCAGAGCTTTAACGTTAACTTTTTAAATTTTTTATCTTAATTTTGAACTTTATTTCAGATATTATAATTCTTTATTTTATACTATATTATTTTAATATTATAATTATAGTTAATTTTGATTTGTCAGCTGCTCATAGCCGACATTAAATAAATAAATAAATAAATAAATAAATAAAACAAAAATATTTTTATTTAGGTCCCCCAACATTTAGGTAATACTTTGCTGTAATTTGGCTTTTAGCTATTCCATTAATAACAGGAATATTTAAAGAATTAATTTAACTACGGTCGAGTCCTATCAGCATGCGCTAATTATAGATCGAAGTCCAGTAGATCTCTCAAAACTTTTTTTTTTGCTTGTCATACAATTTCCATTCATCAGGGGTACGCACTAACTACACGTAAATAAATACTAAATTAGCACATGCCCCACGTTGCTGGGCGCCAAAATTCTGTAGCGTAGGGGAAACGTCAAAAACTGGTAGCGCCAGAAAATTTCCTTTCGCCAAGGTCGACAATCATAGGGTATTATTCTTGTGGGGTACTCCCAGTTGTCAACCACCAAATCAGACTGGTCGATCATTAAGCAGACAGCGGAGCGGGACCCATTGATTCCTAGCTCTAGCGGGAGATGTGGGGGGGGTTTTTGCTGCTGACTAATGATGGCTACACCAAGGTTTTATTAAAGAGTCCCTCCTGAAACTAAAACGGAGATGAGACGATACTCATCCGAAGACCACATGGCCAAAGTGCGAACACTCTCAATAAACAACTAAAAGAAAATATAACAAAAATGAGAAAAATGAAGCACATAATAGTAGTTAAGCTAGAGGGGGGGCTTAGGTGTTGTTTGCCAATTCCCTCTATCATTACCCTCCCAACCATAGTCTCCTAAATAAAATATTTGCCCAGAAGACCCCATATGTAATTAAATATTCATCATTCAATTATGCTCCCATGTCATCAGAAATAATAAGACTTAAACTTCCATATCTAATAATTCCATTTTTTAATATTTCTGAATTTTTATCCTTCGTTTCATTTTTTTAATTCTTATTTGAGAACTTAAAAGTTAACAAGAGCTATTTTAATTTTTTTTTTTATCCATTATTATTCTTAAAATTTAGTTTCTAGAAATTTTGCTTTTCTTTTATTTTTCTAAAAATATTTGTTTTTATTTTTATTAATTTTACAGAACAAATATTTTGTTTCCTAAAATATTTTTTGCATTTAATTTATTTCATTACAACTTTCAACTCCAAACTATGGAAAATAAATCGCCTAGTATTTCTAAATCTTTTAATAATTATTTGCGTTTACTAACATTACTATTTATTACCCTCTAATTATGGGTAACTCTCTTTAGTCACTATTTTGCTTTAACTATCTAAAAAACTTTTATTCACCACTCGACACAATTACACTCGCTGGAAATAAAATTCATGGTTAGAGGTATATAAAAATATATAAAAATGTGTACAATATATTTTAATACAAGTAGCAAGTACTACCAGAAAACTACAAGAATACTTGTATATAACGGCAGGTTGTTTACGTTAAATATTTTTTTTTTTTATAATTACGTTACTTTTAGGGGAAATAAACTTTTCTTTTATTTATTGATAATTAATTAAAAATGTGTGCAAAAAAAATGAGCAAACAAATAAAATTGCGCATTTAAGGGTGGGTTTTGTCGGCAATTACCAAGAGAGAGCGTATCACTTACATGCGTGTTCCATCGACGAAAGATCTTTCAGAAGAGAACGACGTTAAAGAGAGCCTTAGGTGTTGATCACCATTTTTTTTAAGAGAGTCTTGTGCGTGAGCTTAAAAGCTCCGCATATTACACGTGTAATTTGTGCCTGTTGCAGGTTAGGCAAAAGCTTATATTTTGTCCTTTTTTTTTCTTTGCACTTTCACTTTCAATTTTACAACAACAATTAAGCCATATGATTTGTTTATTCAGACTGCTGGGGCTTATTGTTGTTGTTCGTTCTTTAATTTCTTTTTACTTTTTATTGCAGCCAATAAAAATTGTTCTGCATTTTTAACTGCACTGTGTATTAAATATATATACATTTAAACTCTTTTTTTTTTTCAGCTGCGGTGTAATTGTGTCGTGAGGTTTTTTTTTAATATTATATATAAAGATTTGCCTGTTCTTTTTTTATTTTTATTCTTAAACACTTAACTTATTTTAACTTTTCAACTTTTAACTATTATATTTTTTTTTTTTTTTGGGCTTGAGAAGCAATTTTGCTTCTGGTTTTTTTTTCTTTGTTTTCTCACTGTCTTTGATTTGGGGTTTTGGGTCTTTCGTTTTGCACTTTGGCACTTATTGTCTTTGCTTTGGGGTTTTTGTCTTTCGTTTTGCACTTTGGCACTTATTGTCTTTGATTTTTATTTTATTTTTTTTTTTTTGGGTTGGGTTTTTAGCACTTTTGCATGTTTTTAATTGTCTTTTTAACTAATTATATTTGTTTTAGCATTTCTTTTAACTATTTCAACGATTTGTCGATACTCCCACGGCGTTGCGATCGGGCGAGCTAAGATCTCGTACTGAGCGGTGCTTGGTCACCAGGTCAGTATCCAGGCTCTTAATTTATCTGCCCAGATGTTCGGGGGCCCGAGAGAGATTATCTGGGAGTTATCTGGATGCTTAGCCAGCGAGTAATTACTGCTGCTAAACATAAAAAATGCCAATAAATTCGTGTTAGATAAATAAAACGCTTATTATATATTATAATTTTTTCAGCGTATTCTTACCCCGAAAAAAATTAGCTAAAATCACGAGATGTGATTATGGAATTTTTTTTTTCTTCGCTCCAGTCAGAGCGATGTTAGCGACTTAAAAAGGCAATTAAATGCCCTTTAAATGCGCTGCTGCTGCTCGATGTCGAAATAAAATGTGAATCAAAAATTCACAAAATTAACCCAAAAACTGGTATGGGGTAACTTAGAAAAATTGGACTTCAATTTTTCTTCTGCACCAGACAAGTGCTTCCTTCAGCTGCCAAAATCGAAAAGGCAGAGCTGAGAGGAGCAATGCGTTATTACACCTCGGTATAACCTTAATCCCAAAACATGCATTTCCGATCAATTGACCAGGCAAAAAGAATTGCCGTTGACATTAGAGCCGAGATGCCGTATCTTTTTAGTCTGTTCGACCAATAGGTGGCGCTTTAGCTTTTATGTTGTTGATGCAACACTCAAGCTAAATGATTTTATACCCCGCTTAATAAATATAAATTTATTATTTTTGTTTATATGGGGACATTACAACCACAGATAACTCTGACAACTTTTAGGCGGAAGGTTAGCTGGAATTAGCATTTTATATCT
Source organism: Scaptomyza polygonia (assembly GCA_035044585.1). NCBI lineage: Eukaryota > Metazoa > Arthropoda > Insecta > Diptera > Drosophilidae > Scaptomyza > Scaptomyza polygonia. Next base: position 8,880 of record JAWNNU010000594.1, read on the forward strand.
TTGGCATGATAAGTACCTAGTTCACGTCCCTGCAGAGTTTCTAAAATATAAAAGGAATTTCCCACTTTCTTTTTCACTCTACACTTGGAAAATTGTGGACTTAACTTTTTATTGTAGTTTTGACTAAAGTTGCTGAGATTAAAATTCCTTTTGAAGACTTCTTGTCCTTCATTGAAGGAGACTGGTTTCGCGCGCAAATTATATTGTTTTGCATTCATCTCATAGGCCTTACGACTGTTAGTCTGGATGTCTTTTCTCAACAATGATAGATAATCAGGCCGGTCAATTGGAATTGAACCCTCTAACAGAGATAATTGTTTCAAAACTTTATAATCTTCTCCATGCAAAATCATGTTGAAGCCAAACAACGCTTTATATGGTGAACAACCTATTGCCTGATTAAGGGAGGATCTGAGCGCACAAGAAATTTTAGTCAGATTTAAATCCCAATCAGTTTGATCGTGGCGAATATACGCACGAATAGCGGATAGCAAGGAGCGATTCACTCTTTCAGCAGCATTACTCTGTGGCGAATATAATGCTGTGAACACATGCTTTATTCCAAACTGAGTTAAAGAAGCCTTAAAATCATTGGCTTTAAACTGGGTACCATTATCACTAACTATTGTTTCTGGCACTCCATAGCAATGAAATATATTTTTCTCTAAGAAATCCATAATCAAACTAGTGGTGAACTTTTTCAGTGGGCACAACCAATGATACCGACTAAAATGGTCTAATACAATAAAAAGTCCAATATTTCCACGTTTACTTCGAGGATAGGGGCCTAATATATCGATATACAACTTCTGAAATGGTCTATCTGATGTGCTTTGCACTCCCATGGGCGGACGTAATGAAACATTTGGAGCTTTTGTCTCTTTACATACATCGCATTCCCGAACGTATTCTCGAACTTGCTTAGACAACCCTGACCAATACAAATGTCTACGTAGCCGCTCGATAGTTTTCTGCATTCCACCGTGTGCGGATACCACACTGGGCTTGGCGAATCGCCGTTTCGCGTAAGGCCTCAGGCACCCACAGCTTCCAACAATTGGAGTCTTGAACTACATTTCCAGAGGGATGTTCGGTGCGTATGTAAACATATCGGTCTGCTGTTTGCAGATCAGGGAATTTTTCTTTATTTGCATTATTGAATTCTTTGAGTTGCATGTAATCACCGTCAAGGAATGCTGATGACTCTAAATCAATTCCTGGACCTATCAATTCGACAGTATCAATCTCATGTTCAAAAATTCTTGATAAAGCATCCGGGACAATATGATCTTTACCTTTGCGGTGAGAAATCGTGAACTTGAAAGCTTGTAATCGCAATATCCAACGTGCCAATCTACCAGATACATTTTGCTGCCGCATTAGCCAGAGAAGACTTGAATGATCTGTCACTACTTCAAAAGGCTGCAATTCAAGATAGCACCTAAACTTCTCGATCGCTAAAATCACCGCAAGGCATTCGCGTTCGGTAACACTATAGTTCCGTTGCGATTTGGATAATTTTTTTGACATGAATGCCAATGGTCTTTCTTCTCCTAACTCGGATAGTTGCACAAGCACCGCGCCAACGCCATAGTCGCTTGCATCGCAATGTAAGAAGAATTTACGTGAAAACTCTGCGTTTTGCAAAACAGGAGCTGAAGTGAGCAATGATTTCAGTTTATCCATGGACTCCTGAGCTTCGGGAGACCACTGAAAACATTTCTTTGTTTTCAAAACATCTGTAATGGGACAAGTTATGTCGGCAAAGTCTTTTATAAATCGCCTATACCATCCACAGACTCCTAAGAAGCCTCTAACTTGTTTCAAGTTCTTGGGTGTAGGCCAGTTGAGCACACAGGATATTTTATCCGGGTCTGTGGCTATTCCACCACTTCCTATCACATAACCTAAATAATTCACCTTAGTAACACAAAAGTGACTTTTCGAAATGTTTAATGTAAGATTAGCCTTTTTAAATTGTTCTGCTATGCGAACTAAAACTGCTAAGTGAGATGCAAACTGTTCAGACACGATGCATAGATCATCGAGGTAACCAAAAACGCAATGACGTAAGTCCGGCGGAATTAAATCATCCATGAGGCGGGACATCGTCGAAGGAGCATTGCAAAGTCCAAAGGGCATGACTCTAAACTGATATAGTGCTCGCCCTGGGACGGTAAAAGCAGTCAACGGTTTCGCTTCTTCTGTTAGCTCAATCTGCCAATAGGCATCTTTAAGGTCTAATTTGGAAATTAAATTTGCCTTCGGGAGACGAGCAAATATGCCATCGATGCTTTGCAACGGATACGCATCTTTCTTCGTAGCTTCATTAAGTTTTCGAGCATCTAGACACAACCGAACTTTATTTGGCTTCACTACTAAACGCATTGGAGAACTCCAAGCACTTTGTGACGGCTCGATCACACCGAGATCAAGCATTCGTTCAATTTCCGAAAACATAAGCTTTTCTACAGCAGGACTCACCGGATAGTATCTCTGTTTGACAGGCTTACTATCACCGATGTCAATCTCATGCTTGATTAGAGCCGTGCGACCTAACCCTTGCTTTTGAAAATTCGGAAACAGTTCAATTACAGCATCAAGTTGCTGTCTTTCCATATCTGTTAATGGGTATAGATCTTCATTGTGGTCAACTTCTAAATCCTCAGTTAAAATGGAGCTAATGATTCCAGGCGCTAGCTCAAAAGCACGCCAGAAATCTATGCCTAGTATTAACCTCTGGGCTATGGAAGGGATAATGTAAAGGTCCATATTTTTTTCTTTATCCTGGTATTTTATTTTCACTCTGAGTATTCCAAGGACCTGGTGCTCCCTGGCATCAGCTGTTCGTACTTGCGATACAACTTGCTTAAAGTTGGGATATTCAGAAAAGTCTGTAAGCGCTAATGAACTTCCGATACAACTTATATTTGCTCCAGTGTCTAGCAAACCAAGTTCTGAGAAATTCAAGAATGATACGCTAGCATAGCTACGACGGTCGACATTGTTTTGAAAAACTGTGGACACTATCATAGTTCTCTTCTTTCTCAACGCACGAAAATATTTTCGCATCCGAATTGTGTTTCGACGACTTGTTTTTACAAGTCCAGCGAAAATTCGTTCGCGCACTAAATAATAATCTTTTAATCTCTCATGATAGGGCTTAAAATGTAATTTACTTTCAGATTTCGGCTCTAGATCTAACTTATTTTCTAAAATTGTAATCTTTTCAACACCTATGCTAGAGTTTTCTCCTACTTCTGGGACACCCTTCCTGCTTTGGATGCCCCACCTTGCCGGTTTTCCGCTTTTTGCTTGCAATTTTGGCAATTGGGTTTATATGTCTGCGGTGCTCCGCATCCATAACAAAAAATTCTTCTCTCGGCCAAACAATTTTCCCATACGTGGCCGGGAGCTTCACAATTCCAGCACAACAATGGTGTTACACGATTAATTGCTGAAATGTCTTTATCTTCTTCCTCTTCGAGAGCCTCTTTGGGCTGCTCGTCATCCAAGGCACAAACTCTATACGTACTAGACTTGGCTTGTGTCGGACGTGCTCTACCTACTTCGCTAAGAAAATGTTCTCGCTTATGTACTAAGCGGCGCAACTCGGAAATAGACGATATGTTCTCAAACAACAGTTTCTCTTTCATGTCGATAACCAAATTTCCTTGTATTATCTCTACTAATTCGTCTTCTGCAAAACAAACTGATAGCCTTTCCATGAACGATTCTCCCTGTTTTTGTTTTCGTGAGCGAATTTGTTCCCGTAATTCTGTAGCCGTTCTACTCTCTCCATACTGTTCTCGAAATGCTATACAGAATTCTTTCCAGTTGAATGTTTGGACCCTTTTATGAAATCTCCAGAACCAACTACTGGCTTTACCAATTAAGAGCTGGTGTATATTTCTACTAATAATTTCTAAGTCTCCGTCGAAATGTTCAATGGTTAAGATTTTAACTCTGTAAAGGAACTCTTCTACTGACAATCCATCAAACGTTCCATCAAACCTTACACCCCACTTTTGTAGAACATCAACAATTTTTTGTGGTCCAAGCGGATGCATATTATTTGCTTACCTATAACTCCGTGGAGTAATTGGAGTAATTTGTTCGGCTACTTGACCGGGTTGAACTACAAGGCTGCCAGACTCTGACATGGACGACAAAACTCTAGTGACGGTTTCACGGACGATTGACTCAATATCACCTATCGGGATACTATTTACCACCGGGGGATTATTCTGCCGTCGTTGCCTTGGTGGGCGACCTCTTCTAGCTGGCGCGTTTGGGAGTTGATTAGTACGCGACCTGGCTCCAAGCTTTGTAGGGGTACTACGAGGCGGAGGAGGGTTTTCTGGGTTGGACGTGTGTGATTGGTCTCCAAGGACAATAAGAGCTTCTGCTGATTCTGGTGCTTGTTGATTATGGCCTTCTAATTGAAGTGCCAAAGAACGAGTACATGGACGAGATACTGTTGCTACCACTCTCTTTGATGCCTCATTCTTAGAATTTGGTGAATGGTTACCAACAACTAACTTCCAATCATTTAAACGTACTGCTACTAAGCAGCTGGGACACTCTTTGTGAGCTTGTATCCTAGTTTCCAAACAACTCTTGTGGAAAACGTGATTACATGACGTAACTGCACAAGGTTGTGTATTTGACATAATTTCACTGCAAATAATGCAGACATTCGCTGCAGCATTATCCTGCTGAGCCTTGTTTACCTCAAAGCTACGTTGTAGCGGCATAACTATAAAATTTTTACAATTCTTTTTTTTTTTTTTTTAATAATAATTTTTCTGATGACTTTTTCAGGGAGACATAAATGATGACAAATATATTCTCGCTTTTCTACTATAATCGGTGCATTTTAATTTATGAATGGGCTATTGTAACTAATAAAAATGATTCTTTAGCGAACCTTATTTTCTCTATTTTTCCGCTTGGACTCCTACGGACAACAAAACACACTCGCATTTAATGTTGTATTCCAGTACTAACCCATGTGGATTGATATAAAAAAAAATGAACACTTAAAAAAAATGTATCATGAAATTTCTATAAATATACTCAAGTCGCTAACATGCTGAATTCTACAAATCTACCTGTAATCTCGGTCGAAAGTTTTCGAATGTTCAAAAACTCGAATTCCAAGATGTATAAAAAGATATTACTCAACTTTAATTAACTGCTTTCATAATTTGAATAAAAATTCAATCGAAGGCAAAGAGCTTTTTAATAAATGAATTTTGTAGTAAGCCAGTACTTTCCTAAATATTAAGAAGACTAAAACAAAAATATTTTTATTTAGGTCCCCCAACATTTAGGTAATACTTTGCTGTAATTTGGCTTTTAGCTATTCCATTAATAACAGGAATATTTAAAGAATTAATTTAACTACGGTCGAGTCCTATCAGCATGCGCTAATTATAGATCGAAGTCCAGTAGATCTCTCAAAACTTTTTTTTTGCTTGTCATACAATTTCCATTCATCAGGGGTACGCACTAACTACACGTAAATAGATACTAAATTAGCACATGCCCCACGTTGCTGGGCGCCAAAATTCTGTAGCGTAGGGGAAACGTCAAAAACTGGTAGCGCCAGAAAATTTCCTTTCGCCAAGGTCGACAATCATAGGGTATTATTCTTGTGGGTACTCCCAGTTGTCAACCACCAAATCAGACTGGTCGATCATTAAGCAGACAGCGGAGCGGGACCCATTGATTCCTAGCTCTAGCGGGAGATGTGGGGGGGGTTTTTGCTGCTGACTAATGATGGCTACACCAAGGTTTTATTATAGAGTCCCTCCTGAAACTAAAACGGAGATGAGACGATACTCATCCGAAGACCACATGGCCAAAGTGCGAACACTCTCAATAAACAACTAAAAGAAAATATAACAAAAATGAGAAAAATGAAGCACGTAATAGTAGTTAAGCTAGAGGGGGGGCTTAGGTGTTGTTTGCCAATTCCCTCTATCATTACCCTCCCAACCATAGTCTCCTAAATAAAATATTTGCCCAGAAGACCCCATATGTAATTAAATATTCATCATTCAATTATGCTCCCATGTCATCAGAAATAATAAGACTTAAACTTCCATATCTAATAATTCCATTTTTTAATATTTCTGAATTTTTATCCTTCGTTTCATTTTTTTAATTCTTATTTGAGAACTTAAAAGTTAACAAGAGCTATTTTAATTTTTTTTTTTATCCATTATTATTCTTAAAATTTAGTTTCTAGAAATTTTGCTTTTCTTTTATTTTTCTAAAAATATTTGTTTTCATTTTTATTAATTTTACAGAACAAATATTTTGTTTCCTAAAATATTTTTTGCATTTAATTTATTTCATTACAACTTTCAACTCCAAACTATGGAAAATAAATCGCCTAGTATTTCTAAATCTTTTAATAATTATTTGCGTTTACTAACATTACTATTTATTACCCTCTAATTATGGGTAACTCTCTTTAGTCACTATTTTGCTTTAACTATCTAAAAAACTTTTATTCACCACTCGACACAATTACACTCGCTGGAAATAAAATTCATGGTTAGAGGTATATAAAAATATATAAAAATGTGTACAATATATTTTAATACAAGTAGCAAGTACTACCAGAAAACTACAAGAATACTTGTATATAACGGCAGGTTGTTTACGTTAAATATTTTTTTTTTTTTATAATTACGTTACTTTTAGGGGAAATAAACTTTTCTTTTATTTATTGATAATTAATTAAAAATGTGTGCAAAAAAAATGAGCAAACAAATAAAATTGCGCATTTAAGGGTGGGTTTTGTCGGCAATTACCAAGAGAGAGCGTATCACTTACATGCGTGTTCCATCGACGAAAGATCTTTCAGAAGAGAACGACGTTTAAGAGAGCCTTAGGTGTTGATCACCATTTTTTTTAAGAGAGTCTTGTGCGTGAGCTTAAAAGCTCCGCATATTACACGTGTAATTTGTGCCTCTTGCAGGTTAGGCAAAAGCTTATATTTTGTCCTTTTTTTTCTTTGCACTTTCACTTTCAATTTTACAACAACAATTAAGCCATATGATTTGTTTATTCAGACTGCTGGGGCTTATTGTTGTTGTTCGTACTTTAATTTCTTTTAACTTTTTATTGCAGCCAATAAAAATTGTTCTGCATTTTTAACTGCACTGTGTATTAAATATATATACATTTAAACTCATTTTTTTTTTCAGCTGCGGTGTAATTGTGTCGTGAGGTTTTTTTTTAATATTATATATAAAGATTTGCCTGTTCTTTTTTTATTTTTATTCTTAAACACTTAACTTATTTTAACTTTTCAACTTTTAACTATTATATTTTTTTTTTTTTTTTGGGCTTGAGAAGCAATTTTGCTTCTGGTTTTTTTTTTCTTTGTTTTCTCACTGTCTTTGATTTGGGGTTTTGGGTCTTTCGTTTTGCACTTTGGCACTTATTGTCTTCGCTTTGGGGTTTTTGTCTTTCGTTATGCACTTTGGCACTTATTGTCTTTGATTTTTATTTTTTTTTTTGGGTTGGGTTTTTAGCACTTTTGCATGTTTTTAATTGTCTGTTTAAATAATTATATTTGTTTTAGCATTTCTTTTAACTATTTCAACGATTTGTCGATACTCCCACGGCGTTGCGATCGGGCGAGCTAAGATCTCGTACTGAGCGGTGCTTGGTCACCGGGTCAGTGTCCAGGCTCTTAATTTATCTGCCCAGATGTTCGGGGGCCCGAGAGAGATTATCTGGGAGTTATCTGGATGCTTAGCCAGCGAGTAATTACTGCTGCTAAACATAAAAAATGCCAATAAATTTGTGTTAGATAAATAAAACGCTTATTATATATTATAATTTTTTCAGCGTATTCTTACCCCGAAAAAAATCAGCTAAAATCACGAGATGTGATTATGGAAAATTTTTTTTTTTTTCTTCGCTCCAGTCAGAGCGATGTTAGCGACTTAAAAAGGCAATTAAATGCCCTTTAAACGCGCGGCTGCTGCTCGATGTCGAAATAAAATGTGAATCAAAAATTCACAAAATTAACCCAAAAACTGGTATGGGGTAACTTAGAAAAATCGGACTTCAATTTTTCTTCTGCACCAGACAAGTGCTTCCTTCAGCTGCCAAAATCGAAAAGGCAGAGCTGAGAGGAGCAATGCGTTATTACACCTCGGTATAACCTTAATCCCAAAACATGCATTTCCGATCAATTGACCAGGCAAAAAGAATTGCCGTTGACATTAGAGCCGAGATGCCGTATCTTTTTAGTCTGTTCGACCAATAGGTGGCGCTTTAGCTTTTATGTTGTTGATGCAACACTCAAGCTAAATGATTTTATACCCCGCTTAATAAATATAAATTTATTATTTTGTTTATATGGGAACATTACAAACTACCTGTACCACAAGTGGTATAGGTTTTGGGCTCACCGCCCACAAAGCGGCCATCGCTGTGTAAAAGTAGTCCAGGTTTTCGTAAACGTTTTGTGCGGGCCGCCCACAAAGTGTTCGATTACTCTCTCTCTTTATTGCCTAAAACTAAAGTACGAAAAACTTATACGAAAGAAAAATTTATGGCTTGCGTCAACACACTGAATTGTGTGAGTATGTATGTACATATGTATGCATGTAAGGCAACAGACGGAACATATTCGTCCGCGGAAGTGCGTCGAATACTACGCTCGCAACGAGACTGACGAATAAGGCAATAAAAAGAGGGCGATAGCAATAGTGCGGCTACCTAGTTAAGTATACCTTGGTTGAAGCCTTGGCTTTAAAATGAAATTAATTTGGGAGAATCTATCCATTAGTTAATGAGCAATGAGCAATTTTGTGAAGCAATCACATTACAACAACAACCGAAAGATGAGACGTATTCTACGTCAAAAACTAGCCCAGATTGTCGGGAGCAGAACATTCAATCAAGTTATTGTTATTTATATATTCTTAAATGAAAATGCTTTCCGCTACTGTTTGCTTTGGTTTAATCAAGATCTTTTCTTGTCGTCATTAATGCTCTTTAAACTCACACATTAGCACAGTTTGTAGCTTTATCCAAAACTAATCTAGAGAGCTTTCTAGACGCACAAATCATAGCCGGTGCAACTCGTGATTAACTTATAAAGTCAAACTTAACAACATTTAATTCGTTGGCAAATGGTGCGAAGGTGGATATGGTTGCTACTCTTGACATAAATCAAAACAATTCTGGATCAAGGTTGCACAGCAATTAAAACGCTCAAATTTGTATGTCAATTTTTGTTACGCCCAAGGGAGGTATAATACTAGGCGTTATGACGAGCATTCTAAATTCCACCATAAGCTTACTTACTACCAACTAAAATTTATTTACCGACTAATTTTGGGACAAGTGCTTTAAAATTAAGTTTCTTTGAAATATGATGTTTTGTAAGAAATAAAATAAATAATATCTTGAATTGCACACACATATGTAGATACATACAAGTAATGACAACAGACATAAAGGCTGTTGAGCTATTGAGCTTTTTTCAATAGCTATCGAATTTCGAACTGTCAAATAAATATAAAAACAGCGGTATTTGCGTTAATATATATAATTTAATTTATTTGCCTTCGTGGCCAAAACTTATAATATTTAACAAATGCATAAGCTATTCCAGCAACTCCGACTTGAGTGTGCAATACTTTACAATTTAATCTTTGTCGCGAAACAGACATTGCGATTAGCGATTAGCGAAGAATCCATCGAGAAGCATCAAACTCAAGGTGTTCTGCAGGCAAAATACGACAAAATTTGTTTAAAGGTGTATTTATAGCTACAGTAAAACGATTAATCCGCAAAGCAAAACATTTAAAGATATTAAAACTAAAAAAAAAAAACCAATGCTTACCGACGTTCGAAAGCAAGCATGCTTTCTATTTTCGCGTAGTCACATAACGAGGAAAAGGCAATGGCATCAAGTCGATTTTTCTGATGAAAAACGCTTTAATTTGGATGAAACAGATAAATTCAACAATTATTTTAACGATACACAAGAGGAAGAACACTATTTGAACCATAGTCGTAAGAGCGGTATGATGGTGTGGGGTGCCATATCCTATTGTGGTACATTTGAGATTCTATTTGTTTCATCTATGATGAACGCAGTTAGATACGAAGAGCTGCTCCCAAATGCGTTCCCTCATTTTTCCCACATTTACGATCCATTATCTTGGACGTTTCAACAGGATAATGCCCCAATCCTCACTGCTCGAGTGGTAGAGAAGTGGATAAATTACCGAAAAGTTAACTTAATGGATTGGCCTGCGTATTCTCCTGACTTCAACATTATAGAGAATTTGTGGGAATGGCTTTCACATAAAGTTTTTCAATCTGGTAGACCATTTGAGGATATTGAACAATTAAAATGAACTAACGCCCGGAGCGAAGTGTTTTTGGACTATCTAAAGGCTCTATACGATTAAATCCCTGACCGAACTTATGAACTGATTTCAAACAAAGGTGGTTTTACACATTATTAATTAACATTAAAGCATTATAAACGCTAACTTTATAATAAATTTTTCAATAAATGAGTGGTTTGTATTAAGATTAACACCTTGAGTCTATTTGGTTGAGCGATAAAAAGTGGCCTCAGAAAATTTATTTTCTAAACAAGTATAAACGTTGCAGTCGGACGCAACCGACTTCGGTATGCGCGATACCACTAAAAAAAACCAATAAAAAGAGACCTGATTACAATGGAGTGCGGATAGGGCAGGAGTGTACGTTGCCCTTAAGATTGTCTGATATAGAAGGGAATGCCAAGAAGCTATCTTCCTTCCAAATTTGGTGACTCTAGCTCAAAGCTAATAAAATATGGCTGTAATGGGGCTGGTGGTAGTATAGTGGGGGGAATGGCATCCAAGTTTTTGCTGCAGAACTGTGTATGATGTCATCAGCTATCCTCCTTCCAAATTTGGTGAAACCAGCTCACAGTTAATAGAATATAGTTGAAAGGGCGGCTGGGAGCAGTAAGGGGGGGATGGCATGGCATCAAAATTTTTGCTGCAGATCTATATATTGCTATTCTCCTACCAAATCTGGTAGCTCTACCTTAAGGTTAGTAAGATATGTTGGAACGGGGTCTGGGGGCGGTATGGGGGACGTGGCGTCTAATTTTTTTGCGTTTCTCCATCACCAATCTTGGCACCTAATTTGGTGGCTCTAGTTCAAAAACTGTAGAAGATATAGGTATTTTTGGCATCAAACTGCGGGGGAGCTGGGGGCGGAATAAGTAGGCGTGGCTCCAAAACTTTGATGCAGTTTTTTGGGGGTCGTTACCAGTTATCTTTCTACTTAATTTAATGACTCTAACTCAAACACTTTGGAAGATACACGCGTTACTGTTTTTAGCGAAGCGTTAGGGTGGGTGGGGGTTGCTAGGGCAGAATGGATAGGCGTGGAATCCAAAGTTTTTATCAATTTGGTTGAGGGTCGTCAATACCTATCTTGGCACCAAATTTGGTGGCTCTAGTTCAAAAACTGTAGAAGATATAGGTATTTTTGGCATCAAACTGCGGGGGAGCTGGGGGCGGAATAAGTAGGCGTGGCTCCTAAAATTTTGATGCAGGTTTTTGAGGGTTGTTAGAAACTATCTTTTCCCTAAATTTGGTAGTTCTAGCTATAAGGGCGTGCGAAATAGCTGGGCTTATCGATTTTGAGTTATCGAGCTTATCGATTTGCCAGCCCCCTAGTTATCGTAGATACCCAATCATGACACTTTAATTTACTATGCCATAGATAAAGATATTTGCAAAGTTTGAAGTCTCTAACTTGAAGGGTGTGGAATAAGGTTATACGCATTATTTATTAACATTAAAGCATTATAAACGCTAACTTTATAATAAATTTTTCAATTAATGTGTGGTTTGTATTAAGATTAACACCTAGAGTCTATTTGGTTGAGCGATAAAAAGTGGCTTCACAGAATTTATTTTCAAAACAAGTAGAAACGTTGCAGTCGGACGCAACCGACTGCGGTATGCTCGATACCACTAAAAAAAACCAATAAAAAGAGACCTGATTACAATGGAGTGCGGATAGGGCAGGAGTGTACGTTGCCCTAAAGATTGTCTGATATAGAAGGGAATGCCAAGAAGCTATCTTCCTTCCAAATTTGGTGACTCTAGCTCAAAGCTAATAAAATATGGCTGTAATGGGGCTGGTGGTAGTATAGTGGGGGGAATGGCATCCAAGTTTTTGCTGCAGAACTGTGTATGATGTCATCAGCTATCCTCCTTCCAAATTTGGTGAAACCAGCTCACAGTTAATAGAATATAGTTGAAAGGGCGGCTGGGAGCAGTAAGGGGGGGATGGCATGGCATCAAAATTTTTGCTGCAGATCTATATATTGCTATTCTCCTACCAAATTTGGTAGCTCTACCTTAAAGTTAGTAAGATATGTTGGAACGGGGTCTGGGGGCGGTATGGGGGACGTGGCGTCTAATTTTTTTGCGTTTCTCCATCACCAATCTTGGCACCTAATTTGGTGGCTCTAGCTCAAAAGCTGTGGAAGATATAGGCATTTCTGTTTTTCTCTGCGGGGGGTAAGGGCAACGGAGGGCCGTGGCTCCAAAATGCAGTTTTTTTTGGGGTCGCTAACTGTTATCTTCCTACTAAATTTGGCGACTCTAGCTCAAATACTTTGGAGATACATACATTACCGTTTTTAGTGAAGCGTTGTGGTGGTTGGGGGCGGCTAGAGCAGTATTGATATGCGTGACATTCGAAATTTTTTTGCGTTTTTTTGGGGGCTGTCATCTCCTATCTTGGCAGTCAATTTGGTTCTAGCTCAAAAACGGTACGCGATTAAAAGGCATTTTTGGTTTTAAGCCGTGGGGGGGTTGGGTGCGGAATGGGTGGATGGGGCTCCAAAACTTTGATGCAGTTTTTTGGGGGTCGTTACCAGTTATCTTTCTACTTAATTTAATGACTCTAACTCAAACACTTTGGAAGATACACGCGTTACTGTTTTTAGCGAAGCGTTAGGGTGGGTGGGGGTTGCTAGGGCAGAATGGATAGGCGTGGAATCCAAAGTTTTTATCAATTTGGTTGAGGGTCGTCAATACCTATCTTGGCATCAAATTTGGTGGCTCTAGTTCAAAAACTGTAGAAGATATAGGTATTTTTGGCATCAAACTGCGGGGGAGCTGGGGGCGGAATAAGTAGGCGTGGCTCCAAAACTTTGATGCAGTTTTTTGGGGGTCGTTACCAGTTATCTTTCTACTTAATTTAATGACTCTAACTCAAACACTTTGGAAGATACACGCGTTACTGTTTTTAGCGAAGCGTTAGGGTGGGTGGGGGTTGCTAGGGCAGAATGGATAGGCGTGGAATCCAAAGTTTTTATCAATTTGGTTGAGGGTCGTCAATACCTATCTTGGCACCAAATTTGGTGGCTCTAGTTCAAAAACTGTAGAAGATATAGGTATTTTTGGCATCAAACTGCGGGGGAGCTGGGGGCGGAATAAGTAGGCGTGGCTCCTAAAATTTTGATGCAGGTTTTTGAGGGTTGTTAGAAACTATCTTTTCCCTAAATTTGGTAGTTCTAGCTATAAGGGCGTGCGAAATAGCTGGGCTTATCGATTTTGAGTTATCGAGCTTATCGATTTGCCAGCCCCCTAGTTATCGTAGATACCCAATCATGACACTTTAATTTACTATGCCATAGATAAAGATATTTGCAAAGTTTGAAGTCTCTAACTTGAAGGGTGTGGAATAAGGTTATACGCATTATTTATTAACATTAAAGCATTATAAACGCTAACTTTATAATAAATTTTTCAATTAATGTGTGGTTTGTATTAAGATTAACACCTAGAGTCTATTTGGTTGAGCGATAAAAAGTGGCCTCACAGAATTTATTTTCAAAACAAGTAGAAACGTTGCAGTCGGACGCAACCGACTGCGGTATGCTCGATACCACTAAAAAAAACCAATAAAAAGAGACCTGATTACAATGGAGTGCGGATAGGGCAGGAGTGTACGTTGCCCTAAAGATTGTCTGATATAGAAGGGAATGCCAAGAAGCTATCTTCCTTCCAAATTTGGTGACTCTAGCTCAAAGCTAATAAAATATGGCTGTAATGGGGCTGGTGGTAGTATAGTGGGGGGAATGGCATCCAAGTTTTTGCTGCAGAACTGTGTATGATGTCATCAGCTATCCTCCTTCCAAATTTGGTGAAACCAGCTCACAGTTAATAGAATATAGTTGAAAGGGCGGCTGGGAGCAGTATGGGGGGGATGGCATGGCATCAAAATTTTTGATGCAGATCTATATATTGCTATTCTCCTACCAAATTTGGTAGCTCTACCTTAAAGTTAGTAAGATATGTTGGAACGGGGTCTGGGGGCGGTATGGGGGACGTGGCGTCTAATTTTTTTGCGTTTCTCCATCACCAATCTTGGCACCTAATTTGGTGGCTCTAGCCCAAAAGCTGTGGAAGATATAGGCATTTCTGTTTTTCTCTGCGGGGGGTAAGGGCAACGGAGGGCCGTGGCTCCAAAATGCAGTTTTTTTTTGGGGTCGCTAACTGTTATCTTCCTACTAAATTTGGCGACTCTAGCTCAAATACTTTGGAGATACATACATTACCGTTTTTAGTGGTGGTGGTTTTAGTTGTGGTGGTTGGGGGCGGCTAGAGCAGTATTGATATGCGTGACATTCGAAATTTTTTTGCGTTTTTTTTGGGGCTGTCATCTCCTATCTTGGCAGTCAATTTGGTTCTAGCTCAAAAACGGTACCCGATTAAAAGGCATTTTTGGTTTTAAGCCGTGGGGGGGTTGGGTGCGGAATGGGTGGATGGGGCTCCAAAACTTTGATGCAGTTTTTTGCGGGTCGTTACCAGTTATCTTTTTACTTAATTTAATGACTCTAACTCAAACACTTTGGAAGATACACGCGTTACTGTTTTTAGCGAAGCGTTAGGGTGGGTGGGGGTTGCTAGGGCAGAATGGATAGGCGTGGAATCCAAAGTTTTTATCAATTTGGTTGAGGGTCGTCAATACCTATCTTGGCACCAAATTTGGTGGCTCTAGTTCAAAAACTGTAGAAGATATAGGTATTTTTGGCATCAAACTGCGGGGGAGCTAGGGGCGGAATAAGTAGGCGATGCTCCTAAAATTTTGATGCAGGTTTTTGAGGGTTGTTAGAAACTATCTTTTCCCTAAATTTGGTAGTTCTAGCTATAAGGGCGTGCGAAATAGCTGGGCTTATCGATTTTGAGTTATCGAGCTTATCGATTTGTCAGCCCCCTAGTTATCGTAGATACCCAATCATGACACTTTAATTTACTATGCCATAGATAAAGATATTTGCAAAGTTTGAAGTCTCTAACTTGAAGGGTGTGGAATAAGGTTATACGCATTATTTATTAACATTAAAGCATTATAAACGCTAACTTTATAATAAATTTTTCAATTAATGTGTGGTTTGTATTAAGATTAACACCTAGAGTCTATTTGGTTGAGCGATAAAAAGTGGCCTCACAGAATTTATTTTCAAAACAAGTAGAAACGTTGCAGTCGGACGCAACCGACTGCGGTATGCTCGATACCACTAAAAAAAACCAATATAAAGAGACCTGATTACAATGGAGTGCGGATAGGGCAGGAGTGTACGTTGCCCTAAAGATTGTCTGATATAGAAGGGAATGCCAAGAAGCTATCTTCCTTCCGAATTTGGTGACTCTAGCTCAAAGCTAATAAAATATGGCTGTAATGGGGCTGGTGGTAGTATAGTGGGGGGAATGGCATCCAAGTTTTTGCTGCAGAACTGTGTATGATGTCATCAGCTATCCTCCTTCCAAATTTGTTGAATCCAGCTCACAGTTAATAGAATATAGTTGAAAGGGCGGCTGGGAGCAGTATGGGGGGGTCTGCACGGCATCAAAATTTTTGCTGCAGATCTATATATTGCTATTCTCCTACCAAATTTGGTAGATCTACCTTAAAGTTAGTAAGATATGTTGGAAGGGGGTCTGGGGGCGGTATGGGGGACGTGGCGTCTAATTTTTTTGCGTTTCTCCATCACCAATCTTGGCACCTAATTTGGTGGCTCTAGCTTAAAAGCTGTGGAAGATATAGGCATTTCTGTTTTTCTCTGCGGGGGGTAAAGGCAACGGAGGGCCGTGGCTCCAAAATGCAGTTTTTTTTGGGGTCGCTAACAGTTATCTTCCTACTACATTTGGCGACTCTAGCTCAAATACTTTGGAGATACACACATTACCGTTTTTAGTGAAGCGTTGTGGTGGTTGGGGGCGGCTAGGGCAGTATTGATATGCGTGACATTCAAAATTTTTTTGCGTTTGTTTGGGGGCTGTCATCTCCTATCTTGGCAGTCAATTTGGTTCTAGCTCAAAAACGGTACGCGATTAAAAGGCATTTTTGGTTTTAAGCCGTGGGGGGGTTGGGTGCGGAATGGGTGGATGGGGCTCCAAAACTTTGATGCAGTTTTTTGGGGGTCGTTACCAGTTATCTTTCTACTTAATTTAATGACTCTAACTCAAACACTTTGGAAGATACACGCGTTACTGTTTTTAGCGAAGCGTTAGGGTGGGTGGGGGTTGCTAGGGCAGAATGGATAGGCGTGGAATCCAAAGTTTTTATCAATTTGGTTGAGGGTCGTCAATACCTATCTTGGCACCAAATTTGGTGGCTCTAGTTCAAAAACTGTAGAAGATATAGGTATTTTTGGCATCAAACTGCGGGGGAGCTGGGGGCGGAATAAGTAGGCGTGGCTCCTAAAATTTTGATGCAGGTTTTTGCGGGTTGTTAGAAACTATCTTTTCCCTAAATTTGGTAGTTCTAGCTATAAGGGCGTGCGAAATAGCTGGGCTTATCGATTTTGAGTTATCGAGCTTATCGATTTGCCAGCCCCCTAGTTATCGTAGATACCCAATCATGACACTTTAATTTACTATGCCATAGATAAAGATATTTGCAAAGTTTGAAGTCTCTAACTTGAAGGGTGTGGAATAAGGTTATACGCATTATTTATTAACATTAAAGCATTATAAACGCTAACTTTATAATAAATTTTTCAATTAATGTGTGGTTTGTATTAAGATTAACACCTAGAGTCTATTTGGTTGAGCGATAAAAAGTGGCCTCACAGAATTTATTTTCTAAACAAGTATAAACGTTGCAGTCGGACGCAATCGACTTCGGTATGCGCGATACCACTAAAAAAAACCAATAAAAAGAGACCTGATTACAATGGAGTGCGGATAGGGCAGGAGTGTACGTTGCCCTTAAGATTGTCTGATATAGAAGGGAATGCCAAGAAGCTATCTTCCTTCCAAATTTGGTGACTCTAGCTCAAAGCTAATAAAATATGGCTGTAATGGGGCTGGTGGTAGTATAGTGGGGGGAATGGCATCCAAGTTTTTGCTGCAGAACTGTGTATGATGTCATCAGCTATCCTCCTTCCAAATTTGGTGAAACCAGCTCACAGTTAATAGAATATAGTTGAAAGGGCGGCTGGGAGCAGTATGGGGGGGATGGCATGGCATCAAAATTTTTGCTGCAGATCTATATATTGCTATTCTCCTACCAAATTTGGTAGCTCTACCTTAAAGTTAGTAAGATATGTTGGAACGGGGTCTGGGGGCGGTATGGGGGACGTGGCGTCTAATTTTTTTGCGTTTCTCCATCACCAATCTTGGCACCTAATTTGGTGGCTCTAGCTCAAAAGCTGTGGAAGATATAGGCATTTCTGTTTTTCTCTGCGGGGGGTAAGGGCAACGGAGGGCCGTGGCTCCAAAATGCAGTTTTTTTTGGGGTCGCTAACTGTTATCTTCCTACTAAATTTGGCGACTCTAGCTCAAATACTTTGGAGATACATACATTACCGTTTTTAGTGAAGCGTTGTGGTGGTTGGGGGCGGCTAGAGCAGTATTGATATGCGTGACATTCGAAATTTTTTTGCGTTTTTTTGGGGGCTGTCGTCTCCTATCTTGGCAGTCAATTTGGTTCTAGCTCAAAAACGGTACGCGATTAAAAGGCATTTTTGGTTTTAAGCCGTGGGGGGGTTGGGTGCGGAATGGGTGGATGGGGCTCCAAAACTTTGATGCAGTTTTTTGGGGGTCGTTACCAGTTATCTTTCTACTTAATTTAATGACTCTAACTCAAACACTTTGGAAGATACACGCGTTACTGTTTTTAGCGAAGCGTTAGGGTGGGTGGGGGTTGCTAGGGCAGAATGGATAGGCGTGGAATCCAAAGTTTTTATCAATTTGGTTGAGGGTCGTCAATACCTATCTTGGCACCAAATTTGGTGGCTCTAGTTCAAAAACTGTAGAAGATATAGGTATTTTTGGCATCAAACTGCGGGGGAGCTGGGGGCGGAATAAGTAGGCGTGGCTCCTAAAATTTTGATGCAGGTTTTTGAGGGTTGTTAGAAACTATCTTTTCCCTAAATTTGGTAGTTCTAGCTATAAGGGCGTGCGAAATAGCTGGGCTTATCGATTTTGAGCTATCGAGCTTATCGATTTGCCAGCCCCCTAGTTATCGTAGATACCCAATCATGACACTTTAATTTACTATGCCATAGATAAAGATATTTGCAAAGTTTGAAGTCTCTAACTTGAAGGGTGTGGAATAAGGTTATACGCATTATTTATTAACATTAAAGCATTATAAACGCTAACTTTATAATAAATTTTTCAATTAATGTGTGGTTTGTATTAAGATTAACACCTAGAGTCTATTTGGTTGAGCGATAAAAAGTGGCCTTATAGAATTTATTTTCAAAACAAGTAGAAACGTTGCAGTCGGACGCAACCGACTGCGGTATGCTCGATACCACTAAAAAAAACCAATAAAAAGAGACCTGATTACAATGGAGTGCGGATAGGGCAGGAGTGTACGTTGCCCTAAAGATTGTCTGATATAGAAGGGAATGCCAAGAAGCTATCTTCCTTCCAAATTTGGTGACTCTAGCTCAAAGCTAATAAAATATGGCTGTAATGGGGCTGGTGGTAGTATAGTGGGGGGAATGGCATCCAAGTTTTTGCTGCAGAACTGTGTATGATGTCATCAGCTATCCTCCTTCCAAATTTGGTGAATCCAGCTCACAGTTAATAGAATATAGTTGAAAGGGCGGCTGGGAGCAGTATGGGGGGGTTGGCATGGCATCAAAATTTTTGCTGCAGATCTATATATTGCTATTCTCCTACCAAATTTGGTAGCTCTACCTTAAAGTTAGTAAGATATGTTGGAAGGGGGTCTGGGGGTGGTATGGGGGACGTGGCGTCTAATTTTTTTGCGTTTCTCCATCACCAATCTTGGCACCTAATTTGGTGGCTCTAGCTTAAAAGCTGTGGAAGATATAGGCATTTCTGTTTTTCTCTGCGTGGGGTAAAGGCAACGGAGGGCCGTGGCTCCAAAATGCAGTTTTTTTTGGGGTCGCTAACAGTTATCTTCCTACTAAATTTGGCGACTCTAGCTCAAATACTTTGGAAATACACACATTACCGTTTTTAGTGAAGCGTTGTGGTGGTTGGGGGCGGCTAGGGCAGTATTGATATGCGTGACATTCAACATTTTTTTGCGTTTGTTTGGGGGCTGTCATCTCCTATCTTGGCAGTCAATTTGGTTCTAGCTCAAAAACGGTACGCGATTAAAAGGCATTTTTGGTTTTAAGCCGTGGGGGGGTTGGGTGCGGAATGGGTGGATGGGGCTCCAAAACTTTGATGCAGTTTTTTGGGGGTCGTTACCAGTTATCTTTCTACTTAATTTAATGACTCTAACTCAAACACTTTGGAAGATACACGCGTTACTGTTTTTAGCGAAGCGTTAGGGTGGGTGGGGGTTGCTAGGGCAGAATGGATAGGCGTGGAATCCAAAGTTTTTATCAATTTGGTTGAGGGTCGTCAATACCTATCTTGGCACCAAATTTGGTGGCTCTAGTTCAAAAACTGTAGAAGATATAGGTATTTTTGGCATCAAACTGCGGGGGAGCTGGGGGCGGAATAAGTAGGCGTGGCTCCTAAAATTTTGATGCAGTTTTTTGGGGGTTGTTAGAAACTATCTTTTCCCTAAATTTGGTAGTTCTAGCTATAAGGGCGTGCGAAATAGCTGGGCTTATCGATTTGCCAGCCCCCTAGTTATCGTAGATACCCAATCATGACACTTTAATTTACTATGCCATAGATAAAGACATTTGCAAAGTTTGAAGTCTCTAACTTGAAGGGTGTGGAATAAGGTTATACGCATTATTTATTAACATTAAAGCATTATAAACGCTAACTTTATAATACATTTTTCAATAAATGAGTGGTTTGTATTAAGATTAACACCTAGAGTCTATTTGGTTGAGCGATAAAAAGTGGCCTCACAGAATTTATTTTCAAAACAAGTAGAAACGTTGCAGTCGGACGCAACCGACTGCGGTATGCTCGATACCACTAAAAAAAACCAATAAAAAGAGACCTGATTACAATGGAGTGCGGATAGGGCAGGAGTGTACGTTGCCTTAAAGATTGTCTGATATAGAAGGGAATGCCAAGAAGCTATCTTCCTTCCAAATTTGGTGACTCTAGCTCAAAGCTAATAAAATATGGTAGTAATGGGGCTGGTGGTAGTATAGTGGGGGGAATGGCATCCAAGTTTTTGCTGCAGATCTGTATATGATGTCATCAGCTATCCTCCTTCCAAATTTGGTGAATCCAGCTCAAAGTTAATAGAATATAGTTGAAAGGGGGGCTGGGAGCAGTATGGGGGGGAGGGCGTGGCATCAAAATTTTTGCTGCAGATCTATATATTGCTATTCTCCTACCAAATTTGGTAGCTCTACCTTAAAGTTAGTAAGATATGTTGGAACGGGGTCTGGGGGCGGTATGGGGGACGTGGCGTCTAATTTTTTTGCGTTTCTCCATCACCAATCTTGGCACCTAATTTGGTGGCTCTAGCTCAAAAGCTGTGGAAGATATAGGCATTTCTGTTTTTCTCTGCGGGGGGTAAGGGCAACGGAGGGCCGTGGCTCCAAAATGCAGTTTTTTTTGGGGTCGCTAACTGTTATCTTCCTACTAAATTTGGCGACTCTAGCTCAAATACTTTGGAGATACATACATTACCGTTTTTAGTGAAGCGTTGTGGTGGTTGGGGGCGGCTAGAGCAGTATTGATATGCGTGACATTCGAAATTTTTTTGCGTTTTTTTGGGGGCTGTCATCTCCTATCTTGGCAGTCAATTTGGTTCTAGCTCAAAAACGGTACGCGATTAAAAGGCATTTTTGGTTTTAAGCCGTGGGGGGGTTGGGTGCGGAATGGGTGGATGGGGCTCCAAAACTTTGATGCAGTTTTTTGGGGGTCGTTACCAGTTATCTTTCTACTTAATTTAATGACTCTAACTCAAACACTTTGGAAGATACACGCGTTACTGTTTTTAGCGAAGCGTTACGGTGGGTGGGGGTTGCTAGGGCAGAATGGATAGGCGTGGAATCCAAAGTTTTTATCAATTTGGTTGAGGGTCGTCAATACCTATCTTGGCACCAAATTTGGTGGCTCTAGTTCAAAAACTGTAGAAGATATAGGTATTTTTGGCATCAAACTGCGGGGGAGCTTGGGGCGGAATAAGTAGGCGTGGCTCCAAAACTTTGATGCAGTTTTTTGGGGGTCGTTACCAGTTATCTTTCTACTTACTTTAATGACTCTAACTCAAACACTTTGGAAGATACACGCGTTACTGTTTTTAGCGAAGCGTTAGGGTGGGTGGGGGTTGCTAGGGCAGAATGGATAGGCGTGGAATCCAAAGTTTTTATCAATTTGGTTGAGGGTCGTCAATACCTATCTTGGCACCAAATTTGGTGGCTCTAGTTCAAAAACTGTAGAAGATATAGGTATTTTTGGCATCAAACTGCGGGGGAGCTGGGGGCGGACAAACCCAATATACTCTTTACCTTCGGTATCGAGTATAATAAGTAGTGAGTTTTCCACTGATTTTTTGCCTTAAAAAGTTATATATTTGGCAAAAGTATTAAAAATTTGAATGTGGGAATGTTTGTCTATCTCATCTCAACTTAAATTCCATAAAATCAGAGTAATTGATGGATTCATGAGATTGCTAGAGCAATTTAAAGTCTTCAAAATTAAGCAAAACTTGGCATGTTTTTGGTCACATTTTTATAATAGAACATGTTATCACTACATATATATATATATATATATATAATTTAAAATAAAGGTTGAAGCAAAGGTATACTTAACTAGGTAGCCCGACTCTCTCTCTTTATTGCCCAAAACTAAAGTACGAAAAACTTGTACGAAAGAAAAATTTATGGCTTGCGTCAACACACTGAATTGTGTGAGTATGTATGTACATATGTATGCATGTAAGGCAACAGCCCAGTGGCGCACAGCATAATGCGGCCTGGTGTAGCATATTACGTTGTTGGTCGAGTAGCTGTTATGGTGTATTACAAGAAGGGGTGCACGCGCTGGCTCCGGCTGTATGATCGGTAGATGGGAGGAGGTTCCATTATTTTTGTTTTTCTTGCACTACGTCTCGCGGTGCTAACTACTATTAATTAAAATAAATCGCGTGCGGATCATGGTAACTTCGACTAAGAAAAGGAAGAAACGAGGAGGGGAATAGGAGAGACAGGGTATGTAAGATTTCTCATATTAGGCGCTGGACGTGACACTCTATGGTGGTCGTTTGGCTGCGCTGGACCGATGTTGTTGTCGCAGCTGTAGCCCACCCTTCCATGATCATCATAATCCGGCACTATAGTTCATTTGATGATCCCAAAACCAAACGACAATCTAAGCCGTGCTCCTTCTCTTATACTGCGGCATGATTCCCAAAAAAAACTTAATGATTCATTTAACAAACGTTATAAGATTTGAATTTATTACTAAGTGGCATTTTTAAATGAACAAATGTTTTATACAAGAATGAAATTTAAAAATCTTTATATTCATCAAGAGAGATATTCAGCAAGTTGTGATATTAGGAACATTTGTTTTCTTATTTAAAATAATTTTATTGTTTTATTAACTAATTATTGATTATACATTTTAATTAAAGATTATACCTATTTATTTTTTTTATTTTTTTTTTTTTTAATTATGCTTCAGCATCTTTTATTTCAAATTCAATCAAATTTCAAATCTATTTAGTTTCTTTTCCTAAATAATTTTCAACTATGTATTTTATTTTAAATGTATAAATATTTTTTTTTCTAATTAAAATTAATCAAATATTTAATTCAATAAATTGTTTCATATATTTTATTAATATGACTTTATTTTGTAGTAGCAATTAGGCTGATATAATTAACTTCAATTATATTAGCATTACCTAGCATAGCAGGTGATTAAGTGATTTAGTAGCATACTTTTAGTCTGTTGTCTTATTCTTGCATTTAAAAGCACAACATTAACTTTGAAAGCTTGCAAGCTGCGCTTGGCATTGGCTCTCTTTTCTTTGTGCATTAATTACATTATACCTATTCGTTTTTTTTTTTCTTGTTTCACCGTGTCACTTAATCACTTGCTGTTTAAATAAACAATAATAACAAAAGATTATAAGAGATGCACTTACATTATCTCCTCGACGTCCAAAAGATCTTTTGAAGTGGTGAGAGCGGCATCACATGCTTAATTTCTCTTGACCTTAAGCTGTTGGGTTAAGCTAATTGAAATAAAATTATTTTGGCACTAATATTCTCTAAGGTATTATTAACGAGTTTCTTTAAGATATTGGGCTTAGATGTACATTCTCATTTCGTTCATGTTTGTTTTCTTTTTTGTTTTTTTTTTTTTCTGCTCGAACACTAAAAGTTGGAATTTGATTGAATTGAGAATTTTATAAGCTAGTAATTGTTCGCTAGGTTTAACATGATTAATCTGTGATTATTGTGAGGCATATAACACACAGAAAATTTTTATATTTTTGCATATATGTAGATTTTTGTAGCGAGATGCGCATTAGTACTATTGATATATTTGTCAACTTTGTGATTTTCCTTTCGCACTACTTTTTATGTGTTTTGGGTGTATTAATTAAACACAAATAAACTACTCTATAACATTATTTAAAAAAAATCTATATTTTTACGATTGCTGGTTTATGTTGAGGTGAAAAGAATCTGCACAAGATCACTGCTGGGGCTGCCGTGGACGGGTCGTCGCTCACTTGAAATCGGGTGTAGGTTATGTTGCATTGCTCCGCGTGGTTTCAAAGTCTCGGAGTGCAAAAACAAAAGATCGACTTAGCAGCGGTAGCGATTCAACTTGTTTCTATTTTTATTATTTAATTAATAATATTTAATTATTAATTAATGGTGATTTTGTAATGAAACAAATCTGCACGTGGTCATTGCTGGGCAGCTGTGGACGGTCAACGCCCACTTGGGACCGGGCGGGGTTACGTTGCATTGCTCCGCGTGGTTTCGAAGTCTCGGTGTGCCGCAAAAAAAAATGAACTATTAAGCAGCGGCAGCGACTCAAATAAAAAAATGTTTTCTTTCTCTAAAAAGAAAGATTTATTGTCCACCGCTTGAGGATTTGGTTATTTTATTTCATTATGTAGAATTTTTCGACCCGAGGTTATGTTCGGTCCACGCGGTTTGTCTTATTCGCCCGCAAACAAAAAAAAACAATTTTTCTTCTTTTCTGGTGGCCGTTCTGACCACCAAGAGATCCAAAAAC
This sequence comes from Scaptomyza polygonia, assembly GCA_035044585.1. Classification (NCBI taxonomy): domain Eukaryota; kingdom Metazoa; phylum Arthropoda; class Insecta; order Diptera; family Drosophilidae; genus Scaptomyza; species Scaptomyza polygonia. The sequence continues at coordinate 33,569 of JAWNNU010000594.1, forward strand.
TCACTGTCGGGTGACCGAACCAAGGCCCAGCATCGGGGTTATGGCCTGATCTTGCCGACCTATTTCGGCTTCGAAAAGTGCAAGAGTTGCATTTTTCTATGTGTGTTGGCGCAATCAAAGCGCCGCTTTTGCTATAGATGGCGCTAGCCAAAAGCTATACCCAAAAGCTATACCAAAGGCTATACGCTAGCCAAAACTATAATTGCATAATTTTAGGCAATCAGATAAATAATAATTTGAAGCAAGCGCACTACAAATTCCCCCCCACTAAAATCACGCTTGGTGTTGAAAACAGCGAGCGGGATTCGCGCTTGTCCGTCAAAAATTATTGCTTTATGTCTTTCGCGTGAAAGGTGCCAATAAAGCGTCCTTGATGGTCTTCGAGCTCGTAATATAGGTTTCCGATTCTTTTTCGTACTCGGGCTTTTATAAAGTTTGGCGCTAATTTCGCACTGTAACCTTTTTTAAAATTACTTTGCTGAAAGTTTCGCCTAAAAACCTCTTGTCCTACTTTAAAGGACACCTCGTTCGCTCGCAGGTTGTAAGCCTTTTCATTGCGGGCATACTGTGTTTGCATAGTAGCGGTTGCCTTGCTACGCAACAGATCAAAAGAATCCTCTCGACTAAACTGTAATCCTCTATCGTCCAACATGCCTAACGTTCTTAGTAGTTTATAACTTTTCCCGTTGGTGACCATGTTCTGACCAAAAGCTAACTTATAGGGGCTGGTATTAATGGCTAAATGGAAACTTGAGCGAAGGGCGCAGCTGATGCTACTAACTTTTTCATCCCAGTCCCGTTGGTTTTGACTTACATAGGCTTTTATGGCGGAAAGGATAGATCTGTTAACTCTTTCAGAGGCATTAGCCTGGGGTGAGTACAACGCTGTATAAGTATGGGAGACGTTATATTTGTCTAGCAAGGAATTGAATATTTTTGATTTAAACTGAACGCCATTGTCAGAGACGATGGTTTCCGGGATTCCGAAACAATGGAAAGATCCTCTTCCAGGTAATTTCTGACCGCATCTGCTGTAAATTTCTTAACGGGCTTTAAAAATGGAAACTTTGACATATGGTCTAGAACGACAAATATTCCAACATTTCCAGATTTACTGCGTGGGTAGGGTCCTAGGAAATCTACGAATAATTTCTGAAAGAATCTCAATGAATGACCGGTGTTTCCCATTGGTGGCTTCATCGATCTATTAGAATGCTTGGTGGACTTGCAAATGTCACATGCATTTATAAAGTTTTTTACATCGGTGACCATATTTGGCCAATAATAGTACCTCCTAAGTCTCTCTAACGTTTTATTTATTCCTCCGTGCGCATGCAAGACATCATCATGAGCTGTTTTTAAAGCGGACGATACTAAGGCTTGCGGCACCCAAAGTTTCCAGCATAAATCATCTGCAACTTTGACGTCAGTTGTGTGATCAGCTCGGCGAAATATATATTCGTTTTCGATTTTTAGATCTGGCAAGGACGATTGGTTCAGACGAATTTTATTTTTGAGGGACACATACTCAGTGGACTTAAACTCGGGTGATTCTAAATCAACTACAAGGCTATTTAGTGAGATGGACGACAAATCTTCCGTATACGTACGCGAAAGCGCATCGGGAACAATGTTTTGACTTCCTTTCTTGTGCTGTATTTTAAATGTAAAACCTTGTAGCTTTAAGGACCATCTAGCCAATCGCGAGCTGAGGTCAGCCTGCGTCATAAGCCATTTTAAAGAGGCATGATCAGTGATAACGGTAAACTCCTGACCTTCAACATAAGCTCTGAATTTTTTTACCGCCAACACTGCCGCATAGCACTCCTTCTCTGTGACAGTATATTGCCGTTGGCACCGATTGAGTTTTTTTGACATAAATGCAATCGGTATTTCGTCACCTTGGCTGTTTGTCTGCATCAATACTGCTCCAACGCCAGTATGACTAGCATCACAGTGAATAGCAAAAGGCTCAGAAAAATTTGGGCTGTGCAAAACTGGAGCGGAACACATGTGACTTTTTAAAGACTCGAATGCCTGTTGAGCGTCTTCAGTCCATTCAAACTTCCGCTTTGACTTAAGGGTGTCGGACAGCGGCGACGAAATAGCGGCATAGTTCCGTATAAATTTATGGTACCAACCCGTCATTCCAAGAAATCTACGAACTTGTTTTATTGATCGTGGTATGGGGAAATCCTTTACGGCTGATATTTTTTCGGGATCCGTACTAATGAGGCCATTGCCGATTACGTGACCTAAATATTTAACTTCTTTTCGGCAAAACTTGCTTTTTTCGACATTGAGAGTGAGATTGGCAAGAGTTAGCTGAGATGCAATAATCGACAGCACTTCGAGATGGCGCTCAAAGGTATCTGAAATAATTAATAAGTCATCCAAGTAGATGAACACCTCATTGCGCAAGTGCGCGGGGACTATTTTGTCCATGAGCCGTGACATTGGATGAGGGGCATTAGTCAGTCCAAAGGGCATGACAACAAACTCATATAGCGGTCGACCAGGCACTGTAAAGGCAGTCTTGTCTCTAGAATTTGGGTCGAGGGGTATCTGCCAGAAGGCATCTTTCAGGTCAAGACTTGTCACGTACTCCGCTTTCGGCAGTCTACTTAAAATACCATCAATCAGAGGCATTGGATATGCGTCTTTTACGGTTACTTCATTAACCTTTCGACTATCGATGCATAGCCTGACCTTCCCAGGTTTTTTTACTAACACTACGGGAGATGACCACGAGCTATTAGATTCTTGAATTACCCCCAGTTGAAGCATCCGGTCTAATTCCTCGTACATAAGCTTCTCAGTTGCTGGTGACACAGCATAATGACGTTGCTTGATCGGCTTAGCGTCTGCTACATCTATGGCGTGAACAATTAACGAGGTCCTACCTAATCCTTTCTGGGAAAATGAAGGAAACAATTCGATCGTTTTTTGCAATTGGCGAAGCTGAGTAGGCGTGATTTCTTTCATTGCCGGATTTTCTAACGAAGAGATATTAAAGTTTTGAGCCATGAGGTGTACAGGCAATAACTCAAAAACTGTCCAAAAATCAATACCCAGGTAAAGCTCAGCAGCTAACAACGGGACTAAATAAAAACATATATTTTTAGTTTCACCTCGGTACGTTACTGGAGTAGATAGTTTACCTATAATTGGTTGATTCTTTCCGTCAGCCGTTCTTACTTTTGATAACATAGGCTTATAACTTAAATCGTCAAGGATAAGTTCAGCAGCAAGTTTTCCCCCGATACAGCTAATAGAAGCCCCAGTGTCCATTAGTCCAACCATGGTTCTTCCAAAAAGCAGTACTTGAGCATAAGGGCGTAAGTCATTCGGTATGGCAACTATTGAAGCTAATATTGAACTTCTTTCTAAACGACGCTGGTTTTTAAAATCGGCTCGGCGACGTTTTGAACGGATTTTTCGTAAGGATGGGGGTTCAACACAAGTGTTGAGAGTTAAGTCAGGGTGAAGGGAACTGTCTGAGTGTAAGAAAGCTTGTGCTAGTTTAGGTCTTAGTCTGTATTGGTCGCTTTGCTGACCATTTGTTTGCGTGCACTTTTCGGCGGTGCGCGCGTAATCGAGTTTTTTGACGCGTTCAAGCTGCAGTTTCTGCAACTAGGCTTGTAGGTATCTGCTTTACCACAACCATAGCAAAATACTCTGCGCTCTGCCATGCACTCTTGATAACGGTGACCTTTTCCTGCACAATTCCAACACGATATATCTACTGCTGCCAAATCAAATTCCATATCAGGATCGATATCTTCGTGAGACGATTCCTCATATTCAGTTTCTGATAACGCATTTACCTGGCGAAGCATAGATCTAGAAGAAGGTCCTGACTGTTTGGCTTTAGCTATAGATTGTAAGAAGATTTCTCGTGTACGCACTAAATATCGTAAAGCCATTACTGAGCTAGCCGGCTCATACAATATATTAAGTTGAACTTCACTTAACAGATTGGCTCTTAATGTTTCTACCAAAGATTTTTCCGACATGGGCTCGGACAGTCTGTCAGCAAGTGACGCTATAACACCATAAAAGTCGTCAAAAGATTCATTTGGTAGCTGTTTGCGACGTTCTATTTCGGTTCTTAGGTTTCTGTCCGTACGATCGTCTTTAAATTGACCCCGCAGAGCTACGCATAGTTCTGGCCAATAAACCTCTGCTACACTTTTGTGATACCGCCAGTACCATTCACTGGCGCTACCGTCGAACAAATTACTTGCATATCTGGCTGTTAAATCAAAATTCCCATCTAAGGTTTGTTTAGTCAAAGCTTCTACCCGATATATAAAATCGTCAATGGACATGGTAGCCTTCCCGGTGAATCTCAATTTCCAATTTGCCATTATTTGACTAACCCGATCTGGTCGGATGCCTGGACCTATATTACCTCTACTAGGCTCTGGTCCTGCTGAAAAGGACCTAAAACCATCATGTATATGGTTATCCGAGGGCGGTGAGTGATGGGATTCGGATATCCTCGCCGATCGACTTTGAGCCGATCCAGAGGTTGGCTGCATTGCTGCTGGCAACTGAAGAAATTGCTCTATAGCTTGTGGCTCTACTTCCGCCGAAGATTGCGGTTGCAATGGAGATAGGTTTACTAAATTTGCTGCAGGACTGACTGATAAGGCTTGTACGAGTCTATTGGTTTGATCGGCTAAACTGCTAGCAATAAGTCGAGACTGTTCCATCATGGCCACTTTTATGACTTCTGTAATCGATTGTTGGATCGACTCCGCCATATTCGGTAATTCTTGCTGTATATTTGCTGAGCCCTGAGACAGATTGCCTTCCTCGGAGTTGCGCATTTCCATCTCTTTAAAATTGGTAACTCGTCTCGCTTGCGATCTAGTCTGTATGGACTGAAACGTGCTGGGCCACCTCGGATTTGAATTGGACGGCCCTGTGGGACTAAGATTTTCAGTTGACGCAGAACTCAGTTGCGTCAGACCTTCTTTGCAAACCGGGCAGACTTTTCTTTTCCCAACCTTGGTGTTGAAACAGGCTCGGTGAAAATTGTGTCCACACGATGTTGCCGATAGTTGGGCTTGATAAACTATTATCTCTGAGCAAATACTACAATGTTTGCCAGTGTCACTAGTTCCAGTTAGGTTTTCGACGCTATGGGATAAAACCATCTCTATAAACTCCAAATTTTATTTGACTAAGAATAGTCAAGGACTATGCCATAGACGCGTATTGGTCATTGATATTATAAAGTCGAAATATTAACTAATTAACAAAATAATTCTAAAACACCAAAATAACGATAAATATTATAGGGAATCATGCCAACAGCAAAGAACTAGAGTAGACTTGTTGCGCAATTAATATGAGAAAATACATAAAAGAAGAAGAAAGAGAAAAAAAAGGGAAAGGTTATTTAAGTCTAGTAATTATATTGCGGCGGATTACAGCAAAATAAAAATACTGCTTTGTCCTTGTCCAGCAATTATTCAATTAGGCTTTTGGTGGATTGGACGCTAGTACCTGCACATAACAGACGTACCAGCTTGGTTTAACTTTAACTTTAGTGTAGATAGTTATAGGGGATGGCTGCAGCTCAATACTCCGCGAATCCAACATTCTTCCTATAAAGCTTCACCGAATTAATTAAACCAAAGTGGGTGATGGTTAGGGATAGAAAATAAAAAAAAACTGTCTGTCATTTCTCGGCGGATATATGTTTTATCGACATGGTTATCCTTGTCCAGCTAAAATAACTTAAGTTTTCTTTTTTTCTTGAAGAAAAATTTAGAGGGAACGTAACGCTTGTAACTGCATAAAACAAGTGTACAAGTTGGGTTTTAATCATGGCTTAGTGTAAATAATTAAAAGGGATGACTGCAGCTCAATACTCCGCGAATTCAATACTCAACTATTAATCTATACACTAATCTAATCAAAACAAGGAGTGACTGTGTTAAACTAGACTATGTCTACGGAGTTATAACCATTAAAAGTTTTAACACATCCAGTAAGACTTAGGCTAGTCTCAGAAAACGGTTTAACAAGAAGAGGGGTATAATCGAGTTACCACGGTAAGTTCAGTGTCAGATGTTGGACACCTGTTCTACTTATGAAAGGGGTTAACCTAACGTCGTGAAACGAACGTTTCGGGCCCCACGTTGGGCGCCATAATTAATAATATATGTAGCATATTACGTTGTTGGTCGAGTAGCTGTTATGGTGTATTACAAGAAGGGGTGCACGCGCTGGCTCCGGCTGTATGATCGGTAGATGGGAGGAGGTTCCATTATTTTTGTTTTTCTTGCACTACGTCTCGCGGTGCTAACTACTATTAATTAAAATAAATCGCGTGCGGATCATGGTAACTTCGACTAAGAAAAGGAAGAAACGAGGAGGGGAATAGGAGAGACAGGGTATGTAAGATTTCTCATATTAGGCGCTGGACGTGACACTCTATGGTGGTCGTTTGGCTGCGCTGGACCGATGTTGTTGTCGCAGCTGTAGCCCACCCTTCCATGATCATCATAATCCGGCACTATAGTTCATTTGATGATCCCAAAACCAAACGACAATCTAAGCCGTGCTCCTTCTCTTATGCTGCGGCATGATTCCCAAAAAAAACTTAATGATTCATTTAACAAACGTTATAAGATTTGAATTTATTACTAAGTGGCATTTTTAAATGAACAAATGTTTTATACAAGAATGAAATTTAAAAATCTTTATATTCATCAAGAGAGATATTCAGCAAGTTGTGATATTAGGAACATTTGTTTTCTTATTTAAAATAATTTTATTGTTTTATTAACTAATTATTGATTATACATTTTAATTAAAGATTATACCTATTTATTTATTTTTTTTTTTTTTTTTTTAATTATGCTTCAGCATCTTTTATTTCAAATTCAATCAAATTTCAAATCTATTTAGTTTCTTTTCCTAAATAATTTTCAACTATGTATTTTATTTTAAATGTATAAATATTTTTTTTTCTAATTAAAATTAATCAAATATTTAATTCAATAAATTGTTTCATATATTTTATTAATATGACTTTATTTTGTAGTAGCAATTAGGCTGATATAATTAACTTCAATTATATTAGCATTACCTAGCATAGCAGGTGATTAAGTGATTTAGTAGCATACTTTTAGTCTGTTGTCTTATTCTTGCATTTAAAAGCACAACATTAACTTTGAAAGCTTGCAAGCTGCGCTTGGCATTGGCTCTCTTTTCTTTGTGCATTAATTACATTATACCTATTCGTTTTTTTTTTTCTTGTTTCACCGTGTCACTTAATCACTTGCTGTTTAAATAAACAATAATAACAAAAGATTATAAGAGATGCACTTACATTATCTCCTCGACGTCCAAAAGATCTTTTGAAGTGGTGAGAGCGGCATCACATGCTTAATTTCTCTTGACCTTAAGCTGTTGGGTTAAGCTAATTGAAATAAAATTATTTTGGCACTAATATTCTCTAAGGTATTATTAACGAGTTTCTTTAAGATATTGGGCTTAGATGTACATTCTCATTTCGTTCATGTTTGTTTTCTTTTTTGTTTTTTTTTTTTTCTGCTCGAACACTAAAAGTTGGAATTTGATTGAATTGAGAATTTTATAAGCTAGTAATTGTTCGCTAGGTTTAACATGATTAATCTGTGATTATTGTGAGGCATATAACACACAGAAAATTTTTATATTTTTGCATATATGTAGATTTTTGTAGCGAGATGCGCATTAGTACTATTGATATATTTGTCAACTTTGTGATTTTCCTTTCGCACTACTTTTTTATGTGTTTTGGGTGTATTAATTAAACACAAATAAACTACTCTATAACATTATTTAAAAAAAATCTATATTTTTACGATTGCTGGTTTATGTTGAGGTGAAAAGAATCTGCACAAGATCACTGCTGGGGCTGCCGTGGACGGGTCGTCGCTCACTTGAAATCGGGTGTAGGTTATGTTGCATTGCTCCGCGTGGTTTCAAAGTCTCGGAGTGCAAAAACAAAAGATCGACTTAGCAGCGGTAGCGATTCAACTTGTTTCTATTTTTATTATTTAATTAATAATATTTAATTATTAATTAATGGTGATTTTGTAATGAAACAAATCTGCACGTGGTCATTGCTGGGCAGCTGTGGACGGTCAACGCCCACTTGGGACCGGGCGGGGTTACGTTGCATTGCTCCGCGTGGTTTCGAAGTCTCGGTGTGCCGCAAAAAAAAAAATGAACTATTAAGCAGCGGCAGCGACTCAAATAAAAAAATGTTTTCTTTCTCTAAAAAGAAAGATTTATTGTCCACCGCTTGAGGATTTGGTTATTTTATTTCATTATGTAGAATTTTTCGACCCGAGGTTATGTTCGGTCCACGCGGTTTGTCTTATTCGCCCGCAAACAAAAAAAAACAATTTTTCTTCTTTTCTGGTGGTCGTTCTGACCACCACGAGATCCAAAAACTCACTTTTGGGTGACCGAACCAAGGCCCAGCATCGGGGTTATGGCCTGATCTTGCCGACCTATTTCGGCTTCGAAAAGTGCAAGAGTTGCATTTTTCTATGTGTGTTGGCGCAATCAAAGCGCCGCTTTTGCTATAGATGGCGCTAGCCAAAAGCTATACCCAAAAGCTATACCAAAGGCTATACGCTAGCCAAAACTATAATTGCATAATTTTAGGCAATCAGATAAATAATAATTTGAAGCAAGCGCACTACACTGGCCACAGTATGCATTATCGCTACAGTAAAAGTTATGCATTACACTTGCCAACTTTTGTGTGCACAGTTGTAAGCTGGAAAAATTTACCGCTACTTTTCGCTATGACTTCGAAACGACGCGAAGCGTTCGTGAAGTAAGTTCCACAATCTTGTCTTTGTGTTAGTGCGTCCGTGAAGTAAATTCGAAAATCTTGTCTATGCGCTAGTACGTTTCGTCGATGGTGTAAGAAGAAGATCATTAATATGTACATACATTTGCGTGCAGTTGTGTTCTTTACCGCGTGTGAAAAGTTTTACAGAGCTGGCAAAAAGCATTAAAAGTGGACCAATACAGGAAAGTATTATTATTAAAAATTATTTGTTTAAAACAAACATTTACATTTTAATATTATATATATTAAAAATAAACATTTACATATATATATATAAATACTAACATACAGACACACTTATTTTGTGCATACATTTACATACATATACATATATATATACTTATTATTATGCGCGCTAAAAAAGGGTTTAGCAAGCGTAACCTTCGACGTTTGGCTGCGCTTGAAGGAACTTAGTTTTTGCACCAATAATAAACTCTACATGACTGTTTATTAGATCAAAGATGTTTACACAAAAATTTACTGGAGCTGCAACGGACGCAACCGACTGCGGTATGCTCGATACCACTAAAAAAAACCAATAAAAAGAGACCTGATTACAATGGAGTGCGGATAGGGCAGGAGTGTACGTTGCCTTAAAGATTGTCTGATATAGAAGGGAATGCCAAGAAGCTATCTTCCTTCCAAATTTGGTGACTCTAGCTCAAAGCTAATAAAATATGGTGGTAATGGGGCTGGTGGTAGTATAGTGGGGGGAATGGCATCCAAGTTTTTGCTGCAGATCTGTATATGATGTCATCAGCTATCCTCCTTCCAAATTTGGTGAATCCAGCTCAAAGTTAATAGAATATAGTTGAAAGGGGGGCTGGGAGCAGTATGGGGGGGAGGGCGTGGCATCAAAATTTTTGCTGCAGATCTATATACTGCTATTCTCCTACCAAATTTGGTAGCTCTACCTTAAAGTTAGTAAGATATGTTGGAACGGGGTCTGGGGGCGGTATGGGGGACGTGGCGTCTAATTTTTTTGCGTTTCTCCATCACCAATCTTGGCACCTAATTTGGTGGCTCTAGCTCAAAAGCTGTGGAAGATATAGGCATTTCTGTTTTCTCTGCGGGGGGTAAGGGCAACGGAGGGCCGTGGCTCCAAAATGCAGTTTTTTTTGGGGTCGCTAACTGTTATCTTCCTACTAAATTTGGCGACTCTAGCTCAAATACTTTGGAGATACATACATTACCGTTTTTAGTGAAGCGTTGTGGTGGTTGGGGGCGGCTAGAGCAGTATTGATATGCGTGACATTCGAAATTTTTTTGCGTTTTTTTGGGGGCTGTCATCTCCTATCTTGGCAGTCAATTTGGTTCTAGCTCAAAAACGGTACGCGATTAAAAGGCATTTTTGGTTTTAAGCCGTGGGGGGGTTGGGTGCGGAATGGGTGGATGGGGCTCCAAAACTTTGATGCAGTTTTTTGGGGGTCGTTACCAGTTATCTTTCTACTTAATTTAATGACTCTAACTCAAACACTTTGGAAGATACACGCGTTACTGTTTTTAGCGAAGCGTTAGGGTGGGTGGGGGTTGCTAGGGCAGAATGGATAGGCGTGGAATCCAAAGTTTTTATCAATTTGGTTAAGGGTCGTCAATACCTATCTTGGCACCAAATTTGGTGGCTCTAGTTCAAAAACTGTAGAAGATATAGGTATTTTTGGCATCAAACTGCGGGGGAGCTGGGGGCGGAATAAGTAGGCGTGGCTCCAAAACTTTGATGCAGTTTTTTGGGGGTCGTTACCAGTTATCTTTCTACTTAATTTAATGACTCTAACTCAAACACTTTGGAAGATACACGCGTTACTGTTTTTAGCGAAGCGTTAGGGTGGGTGGGGGTTGCTAGGGCAGAATGGATAGGCGTGGAATCCAAAGTTTTTATCAATTTGGTTGAGGGTCGTCAATACCTATCTTGGCACCAAATTTGGTGGCTCTAGTTCAAAAACTGTAGAAGATATAGGTATTTTTGGCATCAAACTGCGGGGGAGCTGGGGGCGGACAAACCCAATATACTCTTTACCTTCGGTATCGAGTATAATAAGTAGTGAGTTTTCCACTGATTTTTTGCCTTAAAAAGTTATATATTTGGCAAAAGTATTAAAAATTTGAATGTGGGAATGTTTGTCTATCTCATCTCAACTTAAATTCCATAAAATCAGAGTAATTGATGGATTCATGAGATTGCTAGAGCAATTTAAAGTCTTCAAAATTAAGCAAAACTTGGCATGTTTTTGGTCACATTTTTATAATAGAACATGTTATCACTACATATATATATATATATATAATTTAAAATAAAGGTTGAAGCAAAGGTATACTTAACTAGGTAGCCCGACTCTCTCTCTTTATTGCCTAAAAGTAAAGTACGAAAAACTTGTACGAAAGAAAAATTTATGGCTTGCGTCAACACACTGAATTGTGTGAGTATGTATGTACATATGTATGCATGTAAGGCAACAGCCCAGTGGCGCACAGCATAATGCGGCCTGGCCACAGTATGCATTATCGCTACAGTAAAAGTTATGCATTACACTTGCCAACTTTTGTGTGCACAGTTGTAAGCTGGAAAAATTTACCGCTACTTTTCGCTATGACTTCGAAACGACGCGAAGCGTTCGTGAAGTAAGTTCCACAATCTTGTCTTTGTGTTAGTGCGTCCGTGAAGTAAATTCGAAAATCTTGTCTATGCGCTAGTACGTTTCGTCGATGGTGTAAGAAGAAGATCATTAATATGTACATACATTTGCGTGCAGTTGTGTTCTTTACCGCGTGTGAAAAGTTTTACAGAGCTGGCAAAAAGCATTAAAAGTGGACCAATACAGGAAAGTATTATTATTAAAAATTATTTGTTTAAAACAAACATTTACATTTTAATATTATAAATATTAAAAATAAACATTTACATATATATATATAAATACTAACATACAGACACACTTATTTTGTGCATACATTTACATACATATACATATATATATACTTATTATTATGCGCGCTAAAAAAGGGTTTAGCAAGCGTAACCTTCGACGTTTGGCTGCGCTTGAAGGAACTTAGTTTTTGCACCAATAATAACCTCTACATGACTGTTTATTAGATCAAAGATGTTTACACAAAAATTTACTGGAGCTGCAACGGATTTTCCAGCAGAAGACACAGTGAAACTTAAAAAAAAAAGCATGGAGGAAAAAATTGAAAACATAATGGAGGAGCAACAAAACATAAAACAAACACAGGAAATAATTTTGACAAACCAATCAAAAATACTTGCGATTTTAGGAAAATTGCCCACAGAGGACATTGTAAACGAGAATTATTTTCCAATAACGTCGGTGGAATCATTGAAGGAGACTGAACAGTTAGTCTTGAATAATTCATCAAAATTTGTACGTTTTTAAAAATATGTATATATTTTAATATTAAATTTTATAAATAAAATTTGTTTTCAAATCACAGGTTACATCTATTAAGAGAATTTTACGGGGCGATCTTGTTAAAAACTTTGATTGCGTGATGGGAAAGGATATTATTCTTAAATTTAATTATGATGGTGTCAACAACAAACTACCATTTAAGCAGTATTTCGCCATGAACAATGCCCTTTACAGTAAGTTAAAATGATTTTGTTCTTCATAATATTCAAAATATACTAATTGTTTTACATTTTCAGACGCTATTAAAGCAGACGACGTAAATGAGCGCATCTACATTAAACAAATAAGGCAAGCGTTTAAAACGCACAAAGGCCATTTGGCAAAAAAAAAATACGACAATAAACTTAAAACTAATTTCAATAATATAAACACATCAGGAAAGGAAAATGATGACAATAATAATAGCGATTAATTAAAAATGAAATAAAAATAAAAACACTTCGGCTGCTGTTAACTACCTGTACCACAAGTGGTATAGGTTTTGGGCTCACCGCCCACAAAGCGGCCATCGCTGTGTAAAAGTAGTCCAGGTTTTCGTAAACGTTTTGTGCGGGCCGCCCACAAAGTGTTCGATTACTATTCGATCTAGGAATGGGCATTTGCGCCACTGGGTATGAGCGAGCGCGGAGGCGAATAGGTATAAGTATACCTTGTACAAAGCTATACAATTTTTCCTTTTTCAAATGGAATACCACTCTTAAATTTGATCGGCCTAGCAACAGCGCCGTCTATGGCTGACAGCGTCAGTAGTCTTAAAACCAATCTATGTAGGGATACCAGTTTGTTTTACTTAAGAAGAAGGTACCTTCGAGCATTGACAGTCTACGTCGAAACATATATTCATACTTTTCATGGAGTCCAAAAAGGGCTAAGGAATTGAAGAAATTTCAGGAAGACTTCGAAGTAAAATCTCACAAAATCTTGGGTATAGCCATGACAAGATGGCTATATTTAGAAAAATTAATTGGAAGCAATGGGAAGCACTTAAATTATTTTTCTTGGCCCAGACCCTAGAGATCAATAACATAAAGCCGAACGAGGTACCCAACCTCAAGATTGATTCGGAATTGAGAAATTACTATTCTTGTTAAATGATGCTTTGAAAATTATAAATTTAAACACCGAATTTCAGTCTGTACAAATTTTTTTACCTTATCTTTATATACGATTGGAATCTACTATTAAAGTAATTCTGAATAATATTGTCGCACAAACTTACGTAAAGAATTTGGAACCGAAAAATTTTAAATTAAGCGAATTTAAATCGCATTTTTTTCATGCCTTAAAGCAGGCAGCTACTTTTGCGATCACTAGGGGTAAACAAAAAGTTGAAGAGACATCCAGAAATTTTAATCATGAATCCCTCGTAAACTTAAGACTTGGAAACCTGTTGCAACTTTCATGTTATATAATAGTTTTTATACCCTGAACCCTGTGAGGTAGCGAAAACTACCGCACATTTTTATGTTTCGTCCGTGCGCAACCTTTTATGTAAATGCACCCCGCTGGCTGCTGTGCGCGCAAGCGCAAAAGCTTTGCTCCCGCCGGCAGAGCCGGATAATAGAAAGAAGAAGAACGAGAGCTGGTCGGCAAAACGCATGATTTGGCAAAAATTAGTTTTGCGCGGACTTAGGAACCGACACGGAGTGACAAAACAGCGAGCAGGAGACCACAGCAGGCAGCAGCAGCGACAGCTACAACAGCAACAACAACAACCGGCACAGTGCGCAGCGACTGCAGTGTGCAGCAACAGCAGCAACAACAACAACAGCAGTGGGCCACAGCGAGCAGCAAGCACAGCAGTGTGCAACAGTAGCAACACCAACGCACCCAGCACGCAGCCGCAGTAATGAGGAGAACAACAGCGACAGCAACTGCAACCACAGCGTGCAACAACAACAGCGGAAACCGGGGCAGCTGCTGACGGCACATCAGCGAGCCAGTGCAGGGACAGTGAAAACAAAAAGTAGGCGCACACGCATATTTTTGACACTCTGGAACACACACTTCTTGGCACACACTTATTGACACACACTCTGGCACATACGCACATATATACACACACAATCTGGAACACACACTTCTTGGCACACACTCATTGACACACACTCCGGCACATACGCACATTTATACACACACAATCTGGCACACGCACACTTGGACACACACCCTTGGCACACGCATATTTTTTTGGCACACAAAATATTTGGACACACTCTGGAACACACACTTTTTCGGCACACACCCATTGACACACACTCTGGCACATACACACTGGCATATACACACACGGCACATCAACAATCTGGAGCGCGAGGAGCTGGCTAGACTAGTAACCTTGCAAAGGCAAGCTATGAGCTGTCTGGGTTCAGCAGCAAATGAGAAGGCCGTCCAGACATCGCCAGCCTTTGAGAGCTGCGCCAATAGAAAGGCTAGGAGCACGCATGGTTCAGTGGCACCAACCAAAGGAACTCCGAAACGCTCGCGCGAGCCGTCGACATCTCGCCGCGCCACACCCCCTAAACGGAGCAAGGTAACTGCGACCGCAAGCGCGCAAAATCCAGAGCCCCCCGTGGACCATCTCTGCCTAAGGACAATCCCTGGTCGAAGGTGGTTGGCCGCAAAGGCAAAGCAGCGCGCACACGGACTGACGCAGTCACCGTATCTGGCCTGGGCGACTGCAGCTATGCAGTTAACCGTGGAGCATAGTGCCGACGCCGCGCGTCATAATGCTGACACTGCGCATAGGCCAACGACTCCGCCGAATTGCATGACACTGCTTATAGGCCAACGACTCCGCCAAATTGCAACATGATATCTTGCGTTAGCCGCAAGATCAGCAATTCGGTATCCGGCGTAACGGCAAGCTAGGGCTTTAAATGTAAGAACAATTGTATTTTTAGCTTTAGTTCAAAAACGGCTCCACATGAAGACGCCTCGTCCATGTGCTGAATAAATAATTAAAACATAATATTCGGTTTCTAACTAACTAATTCGGCTGTTGTCCAGGTTACGATATAACGATTTAGTTAAACTGGCACCCAACGCTTACAAACTCACACCTGAGAGAGTTCACCAAATAAAAAGTGAAAAACAATAATAAAACAAAAAAACACACAATACACAAACAACTCATACCTAAGAGTTTGCAAACACAAAAACATACAAGTAAAACACAAACAATCCGCGTATAAGAATGCGCAAACACAAAAGTAAAAATTTAAACATTTAAAAGAGACAATAAAAACACAAACAAACGTCAAAACATTCGCAAGTTAATAAAAAAAAAAAACAACATACAATTAAAACACAAGCAATTCACGCATAAGAGTTTACAAACACAAAAGTTGTTTATGCCAGAATTCACATTCCGAGGGGGCAACAATAACGTAATTTGCTCAGAACCATGATTCTTGCCGATTGTGTTATACGATAACTGCAACTCCATACTCACTCTCTGTATGTTACTTAACGTTACAATGCATACAACAACATTGTCACCAAATTAGCTGCTGCTGCACAGAGGAAAACAAACTACAATAATCGATAGTCGGCACACCAAAATATCGTTTACACATTCAACAAGTATAGAAATTCAACGTTTCCACCGGTACACAAATGCAACGATTCCACCAGAAGCGCATCCTTAGCGTCTGCGTGTCATCTGCTACCAAGTTGTTTTTTTTATCCAAATTCAAAAAAGCATTTATATTATTTTAGTAAAAAAAAAACTGAGAAAACAGGTACTTAAGAACAGATTATAAAAATAAAAAAAAATAAAAAATAAAAAAATACATACAACAAAATAAATATAGTATAAAACACATATATAAAAAAAGAAAAAAAATATATTAAAAATATTAAATTAATATAAGATTATAATTCGCATATTGTGTTTCGTTTTTTTTTTTAATACTTATTACTAGCTTTCTCACTTCCGTTGTGCGCTCTCTTATTGTTGCGCACAATATAACGATTTCAATATAATTTTAAAAGCGTAGTATGTCCACAGGGTCAACAGAGACCGATAAAAAATTAAATCTTGCGCCAAATTTTCCACTTTCCCAACCTGAACGTCGTCATTCCACTTCGTCCGCTCCATCTGGGTCGCTAGCTTCTCGTATTCCAATCAGGGCACCTTCACAAATTGACAAGAAGTTGAATCCCATCGTACGCGTGAAGAAAACTCCATCGTCGTCACCAGCAGCGACGTCATCGCGATTTCCCAGCGCACTTTCGAAAAAAGATTCAAAGTCAAAATTTCCGAATCGTAGTCCGATAAAGACAAGGTCCATCGCGAAGAATCCAAAAAAAATGGCCTTAACCAATTTCATTTCCGCAAC
>JAWNNU010000599.1:0-86956 GCA_035044585.1 Scaptomyza polygonia
TTTCAAGACCAGCAGATGTTTCGTGTTGTCTGCTACCTGCATATGTTTGATGTGCTATTCGGTATATCGATTTTTTTTTATCCAATTTTTCTCTACTGCTCTTTGTTATAACGGATTTCACGTGATTTGCGTGATTTAAGTACAACTTTCGTGAGTCATGGTGTGTGATTATGAAATTTAAAAAACATACGCACTTGCTTATGCACTGTCACGGCAAAAAACATGTCACGCGCCCATCTCTAGTTCGAATGTATAAACATATTTGTAATTTAATAAAAATGTTTCGTGCCAGCTACGAAACTTTGAAATACTTTAATAAAACAGCGCATTACATCTTCGTTATATCTATTAAGTTATTTGCTTATTATATGTTTTTATGCGCCAGAGCGTTTATAAAATTGTATTTCTGCTCACGTCTTCTCATACTTTTTCTTCTTCTATTATCGATACACGATCAGAGCTTAGGGCTACGAATTCGATAAGTATTGTTAAACTTATCGTGAACAATAGTTAGCTGAGGCTAGAACCAGAGGTATCAGAATCGTAACGCATTCGCAATACTACAGTTAAATTTAAATTTTTATTTTCTTCAGCAACATTCCCCTCACCGTAAAACGATTACGCCGTTTTACCTAAAATGTCAAGTACTGCTAGTTTAGAGATGGGACGTTTTAGTGTGCCAGTTGATGTTTTTACTTCAGCGATCCGGATTTGACCATCCTTTCCCTTGAACGTCTGAATTACAATATCCTTCATCCATCCTCCTCTGGGTTGGTTTTCATCACAGATCAAAACTAAATCTCCAATTTGAATTGGTTTAATAGGGACGAACCATTTTGTGCGTTTTGTAAGAGTAGGAAGGTATTCTCTTATCCAACGTCGCCAAAATATATCCTTTAACTGTTGTGCAATACGATACTGTTTTCGATGGCAATAGTTTTTTTATTTTACCAGGTGTATGCGTCGAGTTCAAAGTTCCCAGTAGAAAACGATTGGGCGTTATTGGTTCTGGATCGTCCATGCTAACTGGAAAATGTTTTAAAGGTCTGCTGTTTATGATATTTTCGGCTTCTATCAGCAGGCTACGTAAGGTTTCGACCCTAGTTGCTTTCTCCTTCAAAGTAACTGCTAAGACCCGTTTGGTCGATTGAACTAGTCTTTCCCAACATCCTCCTGAACTAGGATTAGCTGGACAGTTGAACTCCCAATTAATATTCTTAGAAGCCAGCGTTGCCTTTATATACTCCCAATCGAAGAGATCGTTAGTTTTCCTTAGAATATTGTCCACACCAAAAAAGTTTGTGCCCATATCGGAGCGAATGGTACTGGGAATACCTCGTCTATTAACGAAATTTCGGATGACTTCTATGCATGCATCAGATGACAAGTTCTCGACAAGTTCCAGATGTATGGAATCGAGTCCTGTGTAGGTGAAAGGTCTGTTATATGGTGTCACCCTATCCTTCGGCAATTGCCCAATAAGTGTAGGTACCGGATTCACGTTTTTATTTTTACAATATTGGCAATTTGTCTTGGAACCTTTAACCGACGTCCGTATATTAATTACCCAGAACTTACGACGAATTTCATTAATTATAAGCTCTTCGTTTTGATGATGATATATTCTGTGATAATACGACACGATCAAATCCGTCAGTAGATGCCCTTTTGGTAATATTATTGGCCGTCCAGTATTTTCGGCGAGTACAGATGCGTTGTCAAGCCTACCCTGCACAATTAATAAACCATTTTTACTTAATCCAGGTGTCAGAGAATATATAGGACTGCATTTGGATATCGAATCGCATTGTCGAAGTGCGTTTATTTCTTCAGGGTATATTTGCAATTGTGCCAACTTGCATAATGATTTTTCAGCTGCGACTAACTCTTTAAGTGACAATTCTCCTTTCATTTTCTTTCCATTTTTCAGTCGAATATTTTCTATAATCTAAGCATCCAGCTTTAGGCGGAGATAATTTGAAAAACGCCCAAGATCTATGGATGATTCTTGAAGTACTGTTAGGACAATCTTCCGTCTTTCGATAAAGTCATCTGTTATCCGAGTTGCTTTATCAATTACTGGCCATTCGGATTAATCTTCTTTTAAAAAGGATGGGCCCAATGTCCAAATAGTCTGTGGATCATATTCACCGCAGTTAGTGGCTCGCGTAGCTTTATCGGCTGGGCTTAAAAGTGTTGGGACCCAGCGCCATTCACTTTCTTTTGTGGTCTCCAAAATTTCTGATATCCTTTATGCTACAAACTGTTTATACTGTCTGTGGTCAGAGCAAATCCAGGCGAGCACCGTTCTAGAATCTGACCAAAATACGGATCTTTCAATGACAACTTCATGACTATCAGCTATTAAGTTTTTTAGTCGTTTTCCTAAAACTGCAGCCTAAAGCTCTAGCCTTGGCACCGACAATAACTTTAGGGGGGCACATTTAGTTTCAATTCTGTTGCTAGATATGATGCGCCAATAGGCTACTGCCGCAAATGCTTGTTCACTTGCGTCCACAAATATGTGAATTTCTCTTCTGACGTTTGCAGCTAGGAACATTCTAGAATAGCAACGACTTATTTGAAAACGTTTGACCTTGTCCAATTATGTGATCCAATCTTTGAAACGTGTATAAATATTGTCATTTATTAAGTCATTCCAGTGAATTCCTGTTCGCCAGATATCCTGCATTAAAACTTTCCCAAATATCATAAGATCAGCAAGCATACCGAACGGGTCAAATACTGACATAATAATGCTAAGCAATTGTCTTTTGTTAGGAACCTTTACTCCTTTCTTTATTTCTTCATCAACACGGTTCATTTTAAGGTCAAACACGAAGGCATCCTTTCGACTATCCCAAAACATACCTAGGATTTTATCTATTGAGTTCGAATCAAGTATAACCGATGTAGGAGCTGTAGTTTTTGACGCATTATTTTTACGGTTTAGTTTATCGTGGATTTCCAATGAGTTTGATTCTGATTGACTGACCTTTTCTATTCCTTTCTTTGATAATTTCCTTGCATACCCTTCTTTGACGAAATCCATTATAGCTTCTTCATATTCCTGTTGTTTTTTAATCTCACAAATTTTAATTTCAGTTGTGCGAAGTCGCTTTAAGGCCATATTAAAGCTATTCGGAAGGATTATATCCTCATGACTCCATAATAGTGCTGTCTCATAGCCTTTGGGTAAGTGTTTGGTATTTTCATTCAATATTCTTCGAGCCCTAACTATTTCATTCGATTCTATTGGATTATTTGGTGGTTTTACGACAAGGCTCTCTGTATTGAAGTATTCCATCATTAAATCATTTAGCTCGTTTTTATGAGAATCGTTACCAGAGTCAGTACGGAAGACGGTTGTTATACGATTATGTTCGTTTTCTTGATATCCATATGCTAACCATCCTAAGGCTGTTTGAACAGCTATTAATCTGTTTTCTAAACATACATTTCGAATCGCTCTTGTCAAATGGCAATTTTCTATTCCGATTAAAATGCTTGCCTAAGCGTCATCATATCCCTTTATTGGCAAGGTACTTTATTTTTTATGTGACTCAATATTCAGTGATTGTAGAGGCAGCTCTAAACTGGAACTGTGCTACCTGTCAAAGGTAACCAATTTGATTTGCTTTCTATTGTACGAACTCTAAGATTACAATTTATGGAAGGAACCACTTTCTTATAATTTCCAATCCAGTTAAGTGTCAGGTTTTCTTCATTTCCTGTCACCCCAAGAATATTTGCTGTGCTATTATCCTGCTGATCTATGACCTTCTCCGTAGAACTAGTAGCAGGGGCAAGCTTATTATCCTGGTGAATTACGTTTCTTCTTGCATATATTTAGACTGTGCCCTTGTCTTAGGCACCCAAAGCATACTTTTAGTCTTTTTACCATTAACCATCGATTATTTATGTCACTTTTGGTAAATCGCTCGCAATCCTCAAATATGTGTGCTCCTTGGCATTCATAACATTTTAATTTTCTGTTTTCATAAGAAGATTCCTTTGTAATTTGAAACAACACCTTTTGATTTAAAATTTTATCTTGTCTTACGATTTGCTTGCTTGATGCTGTTGTAAGAGCAGCTTGTGATATATCCATAGCTACTTTCTCTATCCAATAATTAAAGTGTTCCAGATCAACATGGGGCTGAATAGTTGATGCAAACGTTGACCATTCAATACGAGTGCGCATGGGCAGTTTACTTACAAGATCGCCTAATAGTACAGGATTTTGCAAATGCTGCGAGGCGTTAGCAGATTTTAAAAATATTGTCAAATTTGATACCTTTGCTGCAACTGGTACTATTTTATCTAAGTTGCTTTCTGAGATATGCTGAATTTCAGATACTTCTAACTGGCTCCGTATAAGTAAAGTTGACTGTCCAAATATGCTCGACATTTACTGGATTTATCAACATAGCTGCAACTTCCTCTTTGCCAGCACCTTTTAAACTTCTCTGAAGGCTAAGCAGATTATCTAAATTTGAGTTGTCTCAATAAACATTGTACTAAATATTGGCCAGTCTTCTGGCTGCCCATGGAAAGTGGGCAATTCAATTATTCATCTTTTTTGCATACCTATTCCGAATGCGTCACAACCCCGCAACCCCGAGGGTCCAGCAACAGACTCACCATTATTAAGAAAACTTTCTTGTCGACCATATATACCACCTTGTGCGGCACCAGTTGTCGCTACGCCGCCTGTCCATGGGGCTGCGCCGACCAAGCCATGGGTACCACCTTGTGCGGCACCAGTTGTCGGTACGCCGCCTGTCCACGGGGCTGCGCCGACCAAGCCATGAGTACCACCTTGTGCGGCACCAGTTGTCGCTACGCCGCCAGTCCATGGGGCTGCGCCGACCAAGCCATGAGTACCACCTTGTGCGGCACCAGTTGTCGGTACGCCGCCTGTCCACGGGGCTGCGCCGACCAAGCCATGAGTACCACCTTGTGCGGCACCAGTTGTTGCTACGCCGCCTGTCCATGAGGCTGCGCCCGTAATACCATTTAAGGCCTAAGTCTGCAATCAAGCAGTCCCGTATTTTTGCCGTAAGGCCAGCAGATTTTTTGTGTATCATATTGTCACACAATTTTCGCAGAATAAAGTCTTGGTTGGATGTTCCAACCAAATTCCAATTTTTGCTCCAGTAAACTAGCATATTGATTTTATGAAAAAAAATAATATGCTTTATCAAAAAGATGTAGGGTTCACGAAAGTAAGTGTGAGGGAGTTGATGCAATGAGCACGATAAAACGGTAAAAAACAAGAGAGCGCGTAAGCGAGAGAACTTGAGTGCGTTGGATACAACCGCAAATATACGTCAGATAAGAGCTGTCGAAAGCGGGAGAGGAGCTGGAGTGCAAGAGCAAGAAAATTAGACAAGCTATTTGTTGTTAGTAGACGAAAGAAAAAAGAATATGCAAATGCAAATATACGTAAGTATGTTTTTTAAAGAAACTGCAGCGTTAGTCTACTGCAAATTGAAATGTGATTTAAGTCAGCAACTATTATTATGCACACGTAAATATATATGTACAACGTATATTTGCGATCACTGCTAGAATTGTTTACCAAATAAAACCAAGTAATACTCCGTACACATACACAAGAAAACAATAACAATAACAGCGCTCAAAAACACAACCGTCACCAACGGTAGACAAAAGCTTATTCTTATATATGGTGGATGGTGGCTGGAGGCGGTTATGTTGAGGGGCGGCATGCAAAATTTTTGGATTTCTTCATCACCAGTCTTGGCACCAAATTCGGTGGCTTTAGCTCAAAAGCTTTGGAAGATATAGGCGTTTTTGATTTCAAAATGCAGGGGGCTGGGGAACGATGGGCGTGGCTCAAAAACTTTGATGCATTTTTTGGTGGTCGTTAAAAGTTATCTTCCTACCAAATTTGGTGACTCTAGCTCAAACACTATGGAAGATACACGCATTACCTATTTTAGAGAAGAGTTGGTTCGGTTGGAGACGGCTAGGGCAGTATGGATAAGCGTGGCATCTAAAGTTTTTATGAATTTGATTGGGGGTCGTCAAAACCTATCTTGGCACTAAATTTGGTGGCTCTAGCTGAAAAGCTGTAGAAGATATAGGTGTTTCTAATATTAAACTGCAGGGGGTTGAGGGTGGAATGCGTAGGCGTTGCTCCAAAATTTTTGCAGTGTTTTGGGGGTTGTTAATAGCTATCTTCTCTCCAAATTTGGTAGCTGTAAGGGCGTGCGAAAAAGGTGGATATATCGATTTTGACTGAACGAATTTATCTATTTGACAGCCCCCCAATCTCCAATCTTGACACTAATTTGCTATGCCTTAGTTAAAGACACTTGCAGAGTTTCAAGTCACCAACTTAAAGGGTGTGGAAAAAAGATGCGAACTTAAGGATTGACAGACACCATGACGAACATTGCACAAACCCAATGTACTCTTTACCTTCGACATAGTGTAATAAAATAAGAAAATTAAAATAATGAATTATCACATATTATTATTTAGAAGTAAAACCAATAAGAATGTAATACTTATAGAGGGTTCAAACAGCCATATTCCAACCAACCTAACATTTCTGGAACCTGGCGGTTTTACTCTCTCGCGGGAGTGCCGTTTGTTGCTTCGTAAATTGTGTGCGAATTCGATGTCATTCGGCTTGCTGGTTTCGCTACGACATGAGCTGCCGTAGCACAGCCAGCCCAGCCGTACTGTGTGTATTGATTGCTATGTATTAGCATAAAAAAGAAAAGAATAGTTTATTGAATTTAGTTTATCTTTCTCTAGTTTCTCTGTCTATTTTTTTTATTCCACTTTACTCTATTCCTTGTTTTCGGCAACTGACCTTTACAAATGCATCGCTGAATACACTTTCGTCATTTGTGTACATCTTTTCATAATTGTATGGCAAGGGCTGTTAGAAAGTGTCATAAAGAAAAGAGTATGTATGATGAGCAGCAGCAAAAGTGATATTTGACTGCCTTGGAAGACAAAAAGAGAGAGAAGTTTTTATTGTTGATTTGGTTGTTTTAAGTTAGAACTTCTAACTCAACAAAACCACCTGCTGCTGACTTCTGTTATTTCATAACATTTAACTACGATTAAAACACACAAACAAACACACATACCAACAAATAAATACAAATACAAATAAATAAATAAATAGGAGAAGTTTTTGCAGAAGCCTGTTTATTTTTGCAATAAATAAGATTCTTGGATATGAACGATAGCTTGCCTGCCTTACGTACTCTATTACCTTTTGATACCTGTCCTACCCCGCAAAATACTTGCACTAGCAACTGATATGCACCTAGCCAACCAAGTATCTTGAGCTAAAAGCAAGGATTCTGAAAACACTTGTCCACAAAACTATTTTTCTTTCGCATTATTGCGCTTGAGTAAGAAAACAAGATTTTGTCTTCCAAGGCAGTCAAATATCAGTTTTGCTATTGCTGATCATACATACTCTTCCCAATTTTTACCCTATGACACTTTCTAGCAATCATTGGCATACAGTTATGCAAAAATGTACACAAATTACTAAAGTGTATTCAGTAGTGCATTGGTACATATGTAAATGTAAGCGCGCGTTTGCCGCCGACACAGAAAAAGGAAAAATATCAAAAATAACAAAAACCTCGATAAGCAGGCACAGCAACAAATATATGTTTCAAACGCACTTTCATACATTATGTACCAACAACTTTTTACCGTTCTTGCTGTCCGCTGACCCGCCACCTCTCCTTTAATCGATGGGCCGCTGATCGCAAAGGGAAACTGAACAAAACAACAATGTGCTGGCTTGTCGTTGCTGAGACGCACAAACTCCACAAAGAAACAAGAAGAAACGTTGCAGTCGGACGCACCCGACTGCGGTATACTCGATACCACTAGTAAAACAGATTAAAAGAGAGCTGATTGCAATGGTGTGTGGATACGGCAGGGGTGTACGCTGCCTCAAAGATTGTCTGGTGCAGATGGGGATGCCAAAAAGCTATCTTCCTTCCAAATTTGGTGACTCTAGCTCAAAAATAGTTAAATTTGTGGGAAGGGGGGCTGGGTGCTGGGGTTGGTAAGGGGGGGGCGTGGCGTCCAAAGTTTTGCTGCAGATCTATTTATGATGTTAATTGCTATCCTCATACCAAATTTGGTGACTCTAGCTCAAAACTAGTAGAATATGGTGGAAGGGGGACTGGGGGCTGGTATGGGGGGGCGTGGCGTCCAAAGTTTTGCTGCAGATCTATTTATTATGTCAATAGCTATCCTCAAACCGAATTTGGTGACTCTAGCTCAAAGTTAGTAGAATATGGTAGAAGGGGGGCTGGGTGCTGGGGGCTGGTATAGGGGCGTGGCGTCCAAAGCTTTGCTGCAGATCTGTTTATGATGTTAAGTGCTATCCTCATACCAAATTTGGTGACTCCAGCTCAAAGTTAGTAGAATATGGTGGAAGGGGGGTTGGGGGATACACGCACTACCGTTTTTAGCGAAGCGTTGGGGTGGTTGAGGGCGGATAGGGCAGTACAGATGAGCGTGGCATCCAAAGTTTTTATGAATTTGGTTGGAGCTCGTCAACACCTATCTTGGCACCAAATTTGGTGGGTCTAGCGCGAAAACTGTAGAAGATATAGGCATTTTTAGTGTTAAACTGCGGGGGGGGCTGGGGGCGGAATGGGTGGGCGTGGCTCCAAAATTGCAGTTTTTTGGGGATTGTTAGTAGCTATTTTCTCCCCAAATTTGGTAGTTCTAGCTGTAAGGGCTTGCGAAATAGCTGGATCTATCGATTTTGCGTTATCGAGCTTATCGATTTGCCAGCCCCCTAGTTATCGTAGAGCTCCAATCTTTACACTTTAATTTACTATGCCATAGATAAACAGATTTGCAAAGTTTGAAGTCTCTTACTTGATGGGTGTGGAAAAAAGTTGCGAACATACAGACGGACAGACGGAAGGACGGACAGACACCATGACGGACATTGCACAAACCCAATATACTCTTTACCTTCGGTATCGAGTATAAAAATACCCCTTGATCCAATATTCAATAATTGTCAATTAAACTGTAATATTTGATTTTAATATATGTATATATTGTTTATGCTAGAATATAAACAATAAACAATGCTAGAATATAAACAGAGGAAAGATATCTACCAACAACCTCCAAAAAACTGCATCAAAAATTTTGGAGCCACGCCCACATATACAGCCCCCAGACCCCCGCAGTTTTAAACCACAAATGCCTATATTTTCTACAGTTTTTGAGCCAGAGCTACCAAATTAGGCGCCAAGAAAGGTGTTGACGACCTCCAACCAAATTCATAAAAACTTTGGACGCTTCTAACAAAGCCGGAAGGAAGATAACTGTTTATGACCCCCAAAAAACTGCATCAAAGTTTTGGAGCTACCCCATTGCAATCTAGTCTCTTTTTATCGGTTTTATAACTGGTATCGAGTATATCGCAGTCGGTTGCGTCCGACTGCAATGTTTCTACTAGTTTTTTTTTATTTATCATCAAAGTTGAAAATTAGTGGAAAAATTTATATTTGGTAAATATCGATTTACCTGGCCAAACGCAACGCAAACAGTGAATCTTGTTGTTTATTCTTTTTTTTACAAATAGATCTACCGATAGAACTATTATGGGACAACTAAGTGACACCGGTCATCCAGTTGGGAGCCTAAGCGCCTTCTGGTGTTGTAATCGCCCCTTCGTCTGTTCCGGCTTGAATGCTCCTGGTATTAACCAAAGGCCGCACCAAGTTCGGAGACAGACAATCGCCGTTTGAGAGCACGTGGGCTGATGCGGTATAAACCAAGCGACCAGCCAACGGAGTCCCAAGCGGTGAGCGACCACACGCACTTTTCGCACTTGCACAATTCCTAATAGATTTCTATAATTAAGAACAGCCCGTCATTTACCACTTTCATTATAATTTTTGTTTTTCTTTATTCTTAATAATCTGTCTCTACTTTCCTGCCTACTCGCACCAGACCATAGTCATAAAAGAAAAAAAAACCGCGCAGTCTCGCTTACCCTGGCCCCTCGTGTGTGTATGTTTGCTGGCTCCTGATCCCTGCCTCCTTGTGTGTGTATGTTTGCTTGCTCCTGATCCTTGCCTCCTCGTGTGTTGTTTGCTTGATCCTGATCCTTGTGTCTGTTCCTCGCTGGTTCAACTGCGCACTCGTGTAGTTTGCTTTGTCGCCGTAGCGATCGCGACTTTACGTTTTCGAGGCCTCCGCGAGACTAACTTCGGCGTTTTCTCGTCAGGGCGATCGAGGCCCTTCGCTGCTGAACCCTTTCCATGCTGAGCTGCTTTTATCGGCGTCGCTGCCCACGCTTCGGCTCGTGCCAGGCTTGGTTCTCGTTCTAGCTGCTGCCGTGCGCCGTTGGCTCGCACCGCTGCTCTCTCTCTTCGCTGCTTCTGTTTTTGCTGTCGGTGTTGCTTGGCTCGTGCCAGGCCTCTGCTGCCGTTGCTCTGCTGCCGTTGCTCTGCTGCCGACGTTGCTTGGCTCGTGCCAGGCCTCTGCTGCTGTTTTCTCTGCTGCCGGTGGTTTTCTCTGCTTGTTCTGTTGTTGTTCCCTTTTGGCTGCCGGCGTTTGATATGCGCCGTAAGCTTCGGCCGCTGTTGCTTCTTCTCTCCCGCCAGGTCTCTGCTGCGGTTTTTTTCTCTGCTGCCGGCTACTTAACTTAACTTAACTCCACTCAAGTGGACGAAGACGAAATAGCGACTTAGCACAGCTGTGACGTCATAATACCTAAACCCCTTAACCCTAGAAAATCTAACACTTAAAACTAGAAAACTAAGCAAAAATATATACAGTAGTCTTCGTGACTAAAAATGTGAATCGTCACACGTTTCGTAGTTTTTGAGATATTGTATCTCAAAGCCGACCAAATAACTTTAAATTGTGATGATAAACAAAAAATCTGGTTGTATTAAAGATAGTAGATTTTAAATCGTTGGAAAATTTCCTATAAGATAGATTCGATTTTTCGCAAATACTATTGTTCTTTGATATGAATGAAAGTTTGCCTGCCTTAAGTATTTTGTGACCTTTTGATTCCTGTCCCATACTACAAAACATTTGCATTAGCAACTTGCCTACCAAGTTTCTTGAGCTAAATGTGAGAAGGCGAATCAATTGTACAATATTGCAAATGCTAAAGGGAGGACTCTATGACCTTTTGATACCTGTCCTACCCCGCAAAATACTTGCACTAGCAACTGATATGCACCTAGCCAACCAAGTATCTTGAGCTAAAAGCAAGGATTCTGAAAACACTTGTCCACAAAACTATTTTTCTTTCGCATTATTGCGCTTGAGTAAGAAAACAAGATTTTGTCTTCCAAGGCAGTCAAATATCAGTTTTGCTATTGCTGATCATACATACTCTTCCCAATTTTTACCCTATGACACTTTCTAGCAATCATTGGCATACAGTTATGCAAAAATGTACACAAATTACGAAAGTGTATTCAGTAGTGCATTGGTACATATGTAAATGTAAGCGCGCGTTTGCCGCCGACACAGAAAAAGGAAAAATATCAAAAATAACAAAAACCTCGATAAGCCGGCACAGCAACAAATATATGTTTCAAACGCACTTTCATACATTATGTACCAACAACTTTTTACCGTTCTTGCTGTCCGCTGACCCGCCACCTCTCCTTTAATCGATGGGCCGCTGATCGCAAAGGGAAACTGAACAAAACAACAATGTGCTGGCTTGTCGTTGCTGAGACGCACAAACTCCACAAAGAAACAAGAAGAAACGTTGCAGTCGGACGCACCCGACTGCGGTATACTCGATACCACTAGTAAAACAGATTAAAAGAGCGCTGATTGCAATGGTGTGTGGATACGGCAGGGGTGTACGCTGCCTCAAAGATTGTCTGGTGCAGATGGGGATGCCAAAAAGCTATCTTCCTTCCAAATTTGGTGACTCTAGCTCAAAAATAGTTAAATTTGTGGGAAGGGGGGCTGGGTGCTGGGGTTGGTAAGGGGGGGGGGCGTGGCGTCCAAAGTTTTGCTGCAGATCTATTTATGATGTTAATTGCTATCCTCATACCAAATTTGGTGACTCTAGCTCAAAACTAGTAGAATATGGTGGAAGGGGGACTGGGGGCTGGTATGGGGGGGCGTGGCGTCCAAAGTTTTGCTGCAGATCTATTTATTATGTCAATAGATATCCTCAAACCGAATTTGGTGACTCTAGCTCAAAGTTAGTAGAATATGGTAGAAGGGGGGCTGGGTGCTGGGGGCTGGTATGGGGGCGTGGCGTCCAAAGTTTTGCTGCAGATCTGTTTATGATGTTAAGTGCTATCCTCATACCAAATTTGGTGACTCCAGCTCAAAGTTAGTAGAATATGGTGGAAGGGGGGTTGGGGGATACACGCACTACCGTTTTTAGCGAAGCGTTGGGGTGGTTGAGGGCGGATAGGGCAGTACAGATGAGCGTGGCATCCAAAGTTTTTATGAATTTGGTTGGAGCTCGTCAACACCTATCTTGGCACCAAATTTGGTGGGTCTAGCGCGAAAACTGTAGAAGATATAGGCATTTTTAGTGTTAAACTGCGGGGGGGCTGGGGGCGGAATGGGTGGGCGTGGCTCCAAAATTGCAGTTTTTTGGGGATTGTTAGTAGCTATTTTCTCCCCAAATTTGGTAGTTCTAGCTGTAAGGGCTTGCGAAATAGCTGGATCTATCGATTTTGCGTTATCGAGCTTATCGATTTGCCAGCCCCCTAGTTATCGTAGAGCTCCAATCTTTACACTTTAATTTACTATGCCATAGATAAACAGATTTGCAAAGTTTGAAGTCTCTTACTTGATGGGTGTGGAAAAAAGTTGCGAACATACAGACGGACAGACGGAAGGACGGACAGACACCATGACGGACATTGCACAAACCCAATATACTCTTTACCTTCGGTATCGAGTATAAAAATACCCCTTGAACCAATATTCAATAATTGTCAATTAAACTGTAATATTTGATTTTAATATATGTATATATTGTTTATGCTAGAATATAAACAATAAACAATGCTAGAATATAAACAGAGGAAAGATATCTACCAACAACCTCCAAAAAACTGCATCAAAAATTTTGGAGCCACGCCCACATATACAGCCCCCAGACCCCCGCAGTTTTAAACCACAAATGCCTATATTTTCTACAGTTTTTGAGCCAGAGCTACCAAATTAGGCGCCAAGAAAGGTGTTGACGACCTCCAACCAAATTCATAAAAACTTTGGACGCTTCTAACAAAGCCGGAAGGAAGATAACTGTTTATGACCCCCAAAAAACTGCATCAAAGTTTTGGAGCTACCCCATTGCAATCTAGTCTCTTTTTATCGGTTTTATAACTGGTATCGAGTATATCGCAGTCGGTTGCGTCCGACTGCAATGTTTCTACTAGTTTTTTTTTATTTATCATCAAAGTTGAAAATTAGTGGAAAAATTTATATTTGGTAAATATCGATTTACCTGGCCAAACGCAACGCAAACAGTGAATCTTGTTGTTTATTCTTTTTTTTACAAATAGATCTACCGATAGAACTATTATGGGACAACTAAGTTACACCGGTCATCCAGTTGGGAGCCTAAGCGCCTTCTGGTGTTGTAATCGCCCCTTCGTCTGTTCCGGCTTGAATGCTCCTGGTATTAACCAAAGGCCGCACCAAGTTCGGAGACAGACAATCGCCGTTTGAGAGCACGTGGGCTGATGCGGTATAAACCAAGCGACCAGCCAACGGAGTCCCAAGCGGTGAGCGACCACACGCACTTTTCGCACTTGCACAATTCCTAATAGATTTCTATAATTAAGAACAGCCCGTCATTTACCACTTTCATTATAATTTTTGTTTTTCTTTATTCTTAATAATCTGTCTCTACTTTCCTGCCTACTCGCACCAGACCATAGTCATAAAAGAAAAAAAAACCGCGCAGTCTCGCTTACCCTGGCCCCTCGTGTGTGTATGTTTGCTGGCTCCTGATCCCTGCCTCCTTGTGTGTGTATGTTTGCTTGCTCCTGATCCTTGCCTCCTCGTGTGTTGTTTGCTTGATCCTGATCCTTGTGTCTGTTCCTCGCTGGTTCAACTGCGCACTCGTGTAGTTTGCTTTGTCGCCGTAGCGATCGCGACTTTACGTTTTCGAGGCCTCCGCGTGACTAACTTCGGCGTTTTCTCGTCAGGGCGATCGAGGCCCTTCGCTGCTGAACCCTTTCCATGCTGAGCTGCTTTTATCGGCGTCGCTTCGGCTCGTGCCAGGCTTGGTTCTCGTTCTAGCTGCTGCCGTGCGCCGTTGGCTCGCACCGCTGCTCTCTCTCTTCGCTGCTTCTGTTTTTGCTGTCGGTGTTGCTTGGCTCGTGCCAGGCCTCTGCTGCCGTTGCTCTGCTGCCGACGTTGCTTGGCTCGTGCCAGGCCTCTGCTGCTGTTTTCTCTGCTGCCGGTGGTTTTCTCTGCTTGTTCTGTTGTTGTTCCCTTTTGGCTGCCGGCGTTTGATATGCGCCGTAAGCTTCGGCCGCTGTTGCTTCTTCTCTCCCGCCAGGTCTCTGCTGCGGTTTTTTTCTCTGCTGCCGGCTACTTAACTTAACTTAACTCCACTCAAGTGGACGAAGACGAAATAGCGACTTAGCACAGCTGTGACGTCATAATACATAAACCCCTTAACCCTAGAAAATCTAACACTTAAAACTAGAAAACTAAGCAAAAATATATACAGTAGTCTTCGTGACTAAAAATGTGAATCGTCACACGTTTCGTAGTTTTTGAGATATTGTATCTCAAAGCCGACCAAATAACTTTAAATTGTGATGATAAACAAAAAATCTGGTTGTATTAAAGATAGTAGATTTTAAATCGTTGGAAAATTTCCTATAAGATAGATTCGATTTTTCGCAAATACTATTGTTCTTTGATATGAATGAAAGTTTGCCTGCCTTAAGTATTTTGTGACCTTTTGATTCCTGTCACATACTACAAAACATTTGCATTAGCAACTTGCCTACCAAGTTTCTTGAGCTAAATGTGAGAAGGCGAATCAATTGTACAATATTGCAAATGCTAAAGGGAGGACTCTATGACCTTTTGATACCTGTCCTACCCCGCAAAATACTTGCACTAGCAACTGATATGCACCTAGCCAACCAAGTATCTTGAGCTAAAAGCAAGGATTCTGAAAACACTTGTCCACAAAACTATTTTTCTTTCGCATTATTGCGCTTGAGTAAGAAAACAAGATTTTGTCTTCCAAGGCAGTCAAATATCAGTTTTGCTATTGCTGATCATACATACTCTTCCCAATTTTTACCCTATGACACTTTCTAGCAATCATTGGCATACAGTTATGCAAAAATGTACACAAATTACGAAAGTGTATTCAGTAGTGCATTGGTACATATGTAAATGTAAGCGCGCGTTTGCCGCCGACACAGAAAAAGGAAAAATATCAAAAATAACAAAAACCTCGATAAGCCGGCACAGCAACAAATATATGTTTCAAACGCACTTTCATACATTATGTACCAACAACTTTTTACCGTTCTTGCTGTCCGCTGACCCGCCACCTCTCCTTTAATCGATGGGCCGCTGATCGCAAAGGGAAACTGAACAAAACAACAATGTGCTGGCTTGTCGTTGCTGAGACGCACAAACTCCACAAAGAAACAAGAAGAAACGTTGCAGTCGGACGCACCCGACTGCGGTATACTCGATACCACTAGTAAAACAGATTAAAAGAGAGCTGATTGCAATGGTGTGTGGATACGGCAGGGGTGTACGCTGCCTCAAAGATTGTCTGGTGCAGATGGGGATGCCAAAAAGCTATCTTCCTTCCAAATTTGGTGACTCTAGCTCAAAAATAGTTAAATTTGTGGGAAGGGGGGCTGGGTGCTGGGGTTGGTAAGGGGGGGGGCGTGGCGTCCAAAGTTTTGCTGCAGATCTATTTATGATGTTAATTGCTATCCTCATACCAAACTTGGTGACTCTAGCTCAAAACTAGTAGAATATGGTGGAAGGGGGACTGGGGGCTGGTATGGGGGGGCGTGGCGTCCAAAGTTTTGCTGCAGATCTATTTATTATGTCAATAGCTATCCTCAAACCGAATTTGGTGACTCTAGCTCAAAGTTAGTAGAATATGGTAGAAGGGGGGCTGGGTGCTGGGGGCTGGTATGGGGGCGTGGCGTCCAAAGTTTTGCTGCAGATCTGTTTATGATGTTAAGTGCTATCCTCATACCAAATTTGGTGACTCCAGCTCAAAGTTAGTAGAATATGGTGGAAGGGGGGTTGGGGGATACACGCACTACCGTTTTTAGCGAAGCGTTGGGGTGGTTGAGGGCGGATAGGGCAGTACAGATGAGCGTGGCATCAACACCTATCTTGGCACCAAATTTGGTGGGTCTAGCGCGAAAACTGTAGAAGATATAGGCATTTTTAGTGTTAAACTGCGGGGGGGTTGGGGGCGGAATGGGTGGGCGTGGCTCCAAAATTGCAGTTTTTTGGGGATTGTTAGTAGCTATTTTCTCCCCAAATTTGGTAGTTCTAGCTGTAAGGGCTTGCGAAATAGCTGGATCTATCGATTTTGCGTTATCGAGCTTATCGATTTGCCAGCCCCCTAGTTATCGTAGAGCTCCAATCTTTACACTTTAATTTACTATGCCATAGATAAACAGATTTTCAAAGTTTGAAGTCTCTTACTTGATGGGTGTGGAAAAAAGTTGCGAACATACAGACGGACAGACGGAAGGACGGACAGACACCATGACGGACATTGCACAAACCCAATATACTCTTTACCTTCGGTATCGAGTATAAAAATACCCCTTGAACCAATATTCAATAATTGTCAATTAAACTGTAATATTTGATTTTAATATATGTATATATTGTTTATGCTAGAATATAAACAATAAACAATGCTAGAATATAAACAGAGGAAAGATATCTACCAACAACCTCCAAAAAACTGCATCAAAAATTTTGGAGCCACGCCCACATATACAGCCCCCAGACCCCCGCAGTTTTAAACCACAAATGCCTATATTTTCTACAGTTTTTGAGCCAGAGCTACCAAATTTGGCGCCAAGAAAGGTGTTGACGACCTCCAACCAAATTCATAAAAATTTTGGACGCTTCTAACAAAGCCGGTAGGAAGATAACTGTTTATGACCCCCAAAAAACTGCATCAAAGTTTTGGAGCTACCCCATTGCAATCTAGTCTCTTTTTATCGGTTTTATAACTGGTATCGAGTATATCGCAGTCGGTTGCGTCCGACTGCAATGTTTCTACTAGTTTTTTTTTATTTATCATCAAAGTTGAAAATTAGTGGAAAAATTTATATTTGGTAAATATCGATTTACCTGGCCAAACGCAACGCAAACAGTGAATCTTGTTGTTTATTCTTTTTTTTACAAATAGATCTACCGATAGAACTATTATGGGACAACTAAGTGACACCGGTCATCCAGTTGGGAGCCTAAGCGCCTTCTGGTGTTGTAATCGCCCCTTCGTCTGTTCCGGCTTGAATGCTCCTGGTATTAACCAAAGGCCGCACCAAGTTCGGAGACAGACAATCGCCGTTTGAGAGCACGTGGGCTGATGCGGTATAAACCAAGCGACCAGCCAACGGAGTCCCAAGCGGTGAGCGACCACACGCACTTTTCGCACTTGCACAATTTCTAATAGATTTCTATAATTAAGAACAGCCCGTCATTTACCACTTTCATTATAATTTTTGTTTTTCTTTATTCTTAATAATCTGTCTCTACTTTCCTGCCTACTCGCACCAGACCATAGTCATAAAAGAAAAAAAAACCGCGCAGTCTCGCTTACCCTGGCCCCTCGTGTGTGTATGTTTGCTGGCTCCTGATCCCTGCCTCCTTGTGTGTGTATGTTTGCTTGCTCCTGATCCTTGCCTCCTCGTGTGTTGTTTGCTTGATCCTGATCCTTGTGTCTGTTCCTCGCTGGTTCAACTGCGCACTCGTGTAGTTTGCTTTGTCGCCGTAGCGATCGCGACTTTACGTTTTCGAGGCCTCCGCGTGACTAACTTCGGCGTTTTCTCGTCAGGGCGATCGAGGCCCTTCGCTGCTGAACCCTTTCCATGCTGAGCTGCTTTTATCGGCGTCGCTTCGGCTCGTGCCAGGCTTGGTTCTCGTTCTAGCTGCTGCCGTGCGCCGTTGGCTCGCACCGCTGCTCTCTCTCTTCGCTGCTTCTGTTTTTGCTGTCGGTGTTGCTTGGCTCGTGCCAGGCCTCTGCTGCCGTTGCTCTGCTGCCGACGTTGCTTGGCTCGTGCCAGGCCTCTGCTGCTGTTTTCTCTGCTGCCGGTGGTTTTCTCTGCTTGTTCTGTTGTTGTTCCCTTTTGGCTGCCGGCGTTTGATATGCGCCGTAAGCTTCGGCCGCTGTTGCTTCTTCTCTCCCGCCAGGTCTCTGCTGCGGTTTTTTTCTCTGCTGCCGGCTACTTAACTTAACTTAACTCCACTCAAGTGGACGAAGACGAAATAGCGACTTAGCACAGCTGTGACGTCATAATACCTAAACCCCTTAACCCTAGAAAATCTAACACTTAAAACTAGAAAACTAAGCAAAAATATATACAGTAGTCTTCGTGACTAAAAATGTGAATCGTCACACGTTTCGTAGTTTTTGAGATATTGTATCTCAAAGCCGACCAAATAACTTTAAATTGTGATGATAAACAAAAAATCTGGTTGTATTAAAGATAGTAGATTTTAAATCGTTGGAAAATTTCCTATAAGATAGATTCGATTTTTCGCAAATACTATTGTTCTTTGATATGAATGAAAGTTTGCCTGCCTTAAGTATTTTGTGACCTTTTGATTCCTGTCCCATACTACAAAACATTTGCATTAGCAACTTGCCTACCAAGTTTCTTGAGCTAAATGTGAGAAGGCGAATCAATTGTACAATATTGCAAATGCTAAAGGGAGGAACACACTTGCTTATGATACCTAGCCGAAATGAAATATCAAAAATCATTACAAAGCCCAAGTCTACCACAACTGCAAACATAACAAACGCACATTTGCACATACATATATTTATGTATATGTATGTGTAATTTTGGTATACGCACTAGTGCTTTGCTATTCTACCGCTAGCGGCAAAAGCGATAAGCAAGCAGGTATACAAAAAAATAAGTACGCAAGAAGAGAAACAAACAAGCTACTGCGCGCTACAAGATTGCCAGCCAGCGAGCGCATACACACAGTATGGCTGGGTTGGCTCATGATACAATTAAGTAAGGTAAGGTAAGTAAGGTAGTGTCATCCGAGAGAACCAGTACCAACTGATTTGAACACGTGAGTGCGAGGGAGACAGTCAAGTTGCTCTCTTTATTTTACTCTCTTGAGTCTGTTAAAGGGCTGTTTTGCAAGTGCGATAAAGTAAGGTATAGAAAATGTTTTTTTGTATGTATACGGCCGATAGATTTTGGTTGCTTTATTGTGACATTTAAATAAAAACAAATATTCATATTCAAATAAAACATTTATTATTATTAATTTGAAATAGTATTTTTAATAGTTTTTTATTTTTAATTATGTTTTGTTTTTGTATTTTTAATTTAGTATTACTGTTTTTGATACGAAAATGTATTCTTATCTTAAAATAAAATTTGTTTACTTCGTTGGGCAATGTAAACACACATGAACAGAAATAACAAACAGAAGTAAATTCGTCCGCACCGGCGTCTTACCACAACGACAAGCACTTTGCGACTGTCGATTGGTACCAGAAAAATGAGAGCGCTCTCTCGCATGACACTACCATATTATTGTATCATGGTTGGCTGTGCTGCAGCAGCTCATGTCTCAGCGAAACAAGCAAGCAGACTGACTTGCGATATACTCACGACTCTAGCAAAACTAGCCAACGATATTTCTCAAAAAACCTAATCAAAATATCTTGCGTAGCTCCCTCGCTTTTAGTTTGTGCCAGTTTTTTTTGGCAAAACTCCCATAGTGCGTTGGTCCGCCACTTGTCTGATCACTGAGCGCAAAGGCAACTGAAATAAGACTAAATGCCCATTATATCCGCTATCGCGCTCGCTGGCAATCATTGCTAATATGTGTACACATAAAAAACGCATATGAAAAATAATAATATACAAATGCATGTAATGCTCTTTTGCTTTCTTATGGATTCAAAAACTTATATTCATATTCATCTAACACTATGTTGAGCTATTGAGCTTTTTCAATAGCTATCGAATTTCCAAAACTGTCAGTTAATAAATATAAATGCAGCGAGATTTGCATTAAATATAATAAGATTTATTTGCCTTCGTGGCCGAACAAAGATTATGACCGATGTTTAAGCTTAGTTATTACAATCAACCCCGATTTGGGCTGCTTAATAATTAACAATGTTAGTTTGTCGCAAAACAGCCAAACGTTCGAACTTGAGCTACCGACGAATTTGATAGAACTGTACTGCTGCTGAATTGCAGCAGCAGCTTGCACTCAGCTGAAGGCCAAGGGCAAGCAACAAAGCCTGCAAGAAAAATAAATATGGAGAGCATATGCAAAGCAATGGTTATGAGAGTTACTTTAAGCTGCTCTTATACTGCACATAGATCAAGAGTGATTAAGAGATTAATTGTTAAGCTTATGTTATTTTGGTTCAGATGGCTGCGTAACCAAACATTCTCCCCCCGTTGGAAGACACGGGCGTTCAACAACATCCTGTTTGGGAAGCGCACATAATTTGCGCACAGCTCTCTTAATGATCCCAGTTGATGTCTTGAGAATGGCTACTCGGGAGACGCCGTCAGCATCAGCAACAAGTTCGACCACGCGAGCCATTTAAGGGGCGGCAAGTTTTCGTCCTTTACCAGAACAACATCATTGATGAGTACACCAGGCTGTGGTGTTTGCCATTTTGAGCGCTGCTGAACAAGCGTTAAGTATTCCTCACGCCAGCGACTCCAAATAGTTTGTTGGTAATACTCTATACGTTGCCAGCGATCTAGGCGGCTAACGTTCAGCGCAGTGACAGCAGGCTCCGGGTACAGCGCGAGTGGCACACTACCAAGGAAATGCGCAGGAGTTAGAACATCCAGATCTGCAGGATGCTCTGAAAGTGGAAAAAGAGGTCGTGAGTTAATTATTGCGGCAATGTGGCAGAAAAGTGTGCAAAGATCATCCAGGGGCAAAACCGAAGGTCCGACCGATCGATAAAAATGATATTTTGCTGTTTTCACCGCCGCTTCCCAAATTCCACCGAAGTGTGGCGAACGAGGTGGGATGAAATCCCATTCAATATCATCAGAAGTACAAAACTCTCCGACAGTGTTGATGTGCTTCTCGCTTAGGAAGAGCCGCTTTAGATCAGCTAGTTCATTCTTGGCTCCCACGAAGTTAGTCGTATTGTCCGACCAAATGCGAGAAGGCTTACATCTAGTTACGATGAAACGCTTAAGAGCGTTTAAAAAGGCAGCTGTGGACAAATAAGGAACCAGTTCGAGATGCACTGCCTTTGTCGCGAAGCAGATGAAGACCGATATGTAGCATTTTACAGGTCCTTTGTTTCGAACCTCACTCTTGAAATAAAATGGTTCACAGTAGACCACTCCAGTGACAGCGAAGGGATGCGAGCCACTCACACGATCCCGGGGAAGATCCGCCATGATTGTCTCAGCTAGGACCGCCTTAATCCGAAAGCACATGATACATTTGCTTTTCACGCTGGCAACAGTCTTACGGCCACCAATAGGCCAATAGTGGAGCCAAATGTGAGCAAGAAGTTCACGAGGTCCAGCATGCAGCTGACGCCTGTGAAAATGCGGCTCGGAAGAATTACAGGATGCTGAGCATCGAAATCCAGGCTCGAGTGCTTTAGGCGACCACCAACACGAATAAGTCCGAACTCATCCATGAACGGGGTAAGCGAGGCATACAGCTGGATGATTTGATAGTTCTTCCGCCTTGAAGAGCCCCATATTCATCGCTAAGGTTAGCCATCTGGATGCTGCGCAACAGTAATTGGGTGCCTTTGTGTATCCACTCTGCTGTAAGACCGGGATGTCTGATGTGCGTTCGAAATTTTTACAAGGGTGCCACTCCAGACTTAGAGCACAATAAATGAGCCATGCGCCTTCCCTCTGTTATAGATACGACGTAAATGCATCCACCGTAAGCTTCAATGCTAGCATCGCTAAATCCATGAACTTCGATGATGCCCTTTGGAACAATAACCAGACGCGGAAGCTGTATTTTTTCAGTATGAGAAATGTCAGCACATAACCTGTTCCAAGAACAATGCTATGATGCAGGAAGACTTTCATCCCAATCCAAGTGCTCTCTTCAAAGGTACTGCATAAATATCTTGGCCTTAGATATAACGGGTCCGATAAGCCCAAGCGAATTATAGAATCGAGCAATGGTAGATAGTACCGTCCGTTTGCTAGGCTAGCCAGGCGCTTTCAACGGAGAAAAGTTGAACAGAAGGCAGTCTGAAGCTGGATCCCATGCCAGTCCAAGAGTCTTAGTGATATTTGTGCCATCATCAAACTTTAGAAAAGTCTCCTTATCCTCATCAGGCACCTGTTCAAGCACGCGAGAATCATTGGAACACCATTTCCGAAGCTTAAAATTCCCTTTCCTTAGAAGACCGACTGTTTGATGCATGACTTTAACTACTTCTTCGGCAGACTCGCCTCCAGTGATGAGATCATCCACATAGAAGTCGCTCGAAACGACTTTGGATCCAACAGGAAACGATATTTTTTTATCAAGGGCCAACTGCTGCATGGACCGAACCGCCAGAAACGAAGCTGGTTTTGTGCCATATGTAACTGTATCGAGCTTGAAAACTTGAAGTTCCTGATGAGGCGCATCACGCTAAAGGATGCATTGCAAGTACGAATCTGATTCGGCCATCCTAACGCAACTATACATTTTGCAAATATCACCAGTCAGGGCTACTGGAAATGTCCTGAACTGCAACAGAGTGCTGAAAAGCTTGGGTTGTATTGTTGGGCCTGTCATTAGGATTTCATTTAGCGAATGTCCAGAAGAAGACACAGCTGAACCGTCAAACACAAATCTAAGCTTGGTGGTTGAGCTGTCCTCCTTCAGCACCCAATGATGAGGTAGATAATACTTGCAGCGACTTAGCATGTGCGACTCAACAATAGACATGTGTTAAGGTCCATATACTCTTTGATGAACGCCGAATACTGAGACTTCAACTCAGGATGACGCTCCAATTTGCGTTCCAGATTACAAAAACGACGATAAGCTTGCTGATATGAGTCCCCAATCAGATCCACAGGGTGTTTCACTGGAAGGCGAACCAAATATTCGCCAGTGCCTAAACGAGCAAAGGT
Source organism: Scaptomyza polygonia (assembly GCA_035044585.1). NCBI lineage: Eukaryota > Metazoa > Arthropoda > Insecta > Diptera > Drosophilidae > Scaptomyza > Scaptomyza polygonia. The sequence goes on from JAWNNU010000599.1 coordinate 23,355, forward strand.
TTGTTTAAAATGCGCCTCACAATCAAGTTCCTCCTTGGTAGATTTTTTTATTTATTTTATTTTATTAACTTAGATATAATATACAATATTAAATCTAAAAGGGGAATAGCGGTGTTAATTTAGGAGTGCTAGCAACTAGTAAGGCCTTCAACTCTTACTGATGTGTGTTTTAATAATAATAATAATTTGTATATTTATGACTATTTTTGGTTTTTACCTTTTTTTTTTTTTTTTTTTAGATTTTGTGTCTTATGTTAGTCTGTTTGAAAAAACTGAAAATTTTGTTAATGTTTTCGGTAGTGGGAGATGCGAGGATGGTATTGGGTGACATGTTTCTGAATACTCGGGCTCTGACACTATCGTAGTTGTGGCACGAGAATATGATGTGCTCGGGTGTAAGCGCAGATCCACACGGGCAGACTGGTGGGTCGGTGTTTTCCAGCAGGTGTTTGTGTGTATAGTTTGTGTGCCCTATCCGGGCTCTAATAAAAGTTGTCCATTTGGCTTTGGAGACGTTTGGAGGAATTTTGATACACTCGCAGTTCGTATTAAATTTCTTGTACCAATGCTGAAATGAAGCCCAGTTGTTTAATTTGTGACCCTTAGTAAGCTCTGTGACTTTATGCATTAAATGCGCGCCTTCCAGGGGGGTCGTTGTGATGAGAGGGGAATGGGTGGCATGTCGTGCTGCTTCATCAGCGTTGTCATTTCCGTCAATACCCATGTGACTGGGTACCCAGAGTAAAGTTATCTTTCCGCGGCTGCTTATGAGGCGGTTTCTTATTTCGACAATTATTTTATTATTGGAGTTCAAGTTTTTCGTAGCCTCGATTGTGCTGAGACTGTCTGTGCATATGATGTGGTGGGCTTTTGCTGCCTGAGCAATTTTGCAGGCGTTTAAGATGGCATGGGCTTCGGCTTCAAAAACGGTTGAACCGTCAGGCAGTATTGCCCGTGCAATGGTTGTGTTTTTGGAGTCTACAACTGCAAAAGCTGTTATGATGTTCCGGGAGGAGCCGTCAGTAAAGAGCCATTTCCGATCTCCATACTTGTGACTTTCTTCGAGAAACAGTTGTTTGAAGGTGGACTTGGACGTTGCCTCTTTTGTGTAGTCGTGTAGTTGGGTGTTAAAGGATGATTCTCGGAGTTGCCATGAAGGGTAGTTGACATGTATGAGGGGCGAGGGATATTTTAAGTTATTTTCTTTTGCAAGGGCAGCGACACGCCGAATTGTTGAAGTCTTTTTGTAGGTTCTTTTGGCATTCAAAGCGTCGATGTAGAGTTTATGGAGAGGTCTGTTTGGAGTATAGGTGAGCTTGGAAATCAGCTTAAACGTGGATTCCAACAGTCTATCTGGGATGGAGGGAAGGCCTGCTTCAGCTAGAAAGCATTTATTAGGTGATGTTGGGTATGCGTTGAGGGAACGTCGAATTGCTGCGTGATATGGTGCCTGGAGTTTTTTTAGATTTGAGTTGGCGCTCCACCCGTATATGGGCAGCCCATAGTCTAGTTTTGATAGTATCAGAGCCCTAGTAACATTTACTAAAGAGCTCGTGTGTATGTGTGAACGATTTGATGCAAGAAATTTTATTATATTTAGCCTATTGTTAAGTTTGTTCTTGAGATGTTCGCACTGACTCTTAAAGTTAAATTTATCGTCGAAAATTATTCCAAGAATACTTAATTCATTTACATGACTGATGGATTTATTTTCAATGGTTAGGCTAGGGATACTACATCTGTGTTTTCTGCATATATGTATGATTTTACATTTGTCTATTGATAATGTTGCGCCCGACAGATCTCCCCATCTTTGAATATCGGTTAATCCTTTGGATAATGTTTCTATTACTTTGTTTGGCTCTTTGATTTTTGTATATATATATACGTCGTCAGCATAGACAGAAAATTTTAAATGTTTGTGGGGTAATAATATTTTGTTGAGTTTTTCAAATGCTATTGTGAAGAGGACGACTGATAATGGGGAGCCTTGTGGGATGCCATTATGTAGTTGAAAAGAGGGCGAGTATGAGTTATGTACTCGGACGCGAAATAGGCGCCTGGTCATGAAGGCTTTCACTGCGTGGAAAATCTTCGGACCGACTCCCCAGAGACCAAGTTGTTCAAGGACGGCATGTATGCCAACGCGATCGAATGCCTTCTCGAAATCCGTCCCCAGAATGGTGACGTGATTTCGTGACGAGAGGGCATCAGACACGAACCCGTGAATTTGCAGTAATGCATCTATGGTACTTTGATTTTTTTTGAATGCGACTTGGTTCTGGGAGATCAGTTTGTTTCTATCTAGAAACCAGACGAGACGGCTCGCTATTATTTTTTCAAAAGTTTTACTTATGCATGGAAGTAGCGAGATAGGGCGGTAGCTGTTAATTTGATTAGGGGGCTTACTGGGTTTAGGAATTGGTATTATTGCAGCTGTTTCCCAGGTGTGGGGGTAGGTACCATTGACTAAAATGTCATTGAATATTTCTAATATTTTAAGTTTGGTTGTGGACGGAAGATTACTAAGCATAGGATACGATATTCTATCAGCTCCTGGAGTTTTTCCTTTGGCGTGGTGGAGGGTGGCTTCTAGTTCGATAAGAGTGATAGAGTCCTCGAGCTGTTTAGCTGCAAGCGACATCCGCAACGGAGCATGATCGGCGAGTAAAAACTGATTTTTCCGGGCAATATAATCATTGGGGAAGTTGTGGTCTTCCGAGTAATTAGCCCACTTTTTTCCAAATTTTTCGGCTATTTTGGTTGGGTTGGATAGGAGATTTTGGTTGTCAATGATATATTTTATTGGCTGTGGAGGCGTGCCAGAAAGGTTTTTAATATCTGCCCACACTTTTTTGGGGGAGGCGAGAGGAGTTATTTTTGATGTGAAGCTAGAAAAAGAATCTCTCTTAGCTTGTTTGGCAAGTCTTTTGAATATTGCATTGGCTTTTTTGTATGCCAGGAGGTTTGCAATTGTCAAATCATTTTTGTAGGTTTGCCAGTGGGTCTGTTTAGATTCCCTTTGGTGATTTAATTCGCTATTCCACCAATATACTGTTTTTTTGTGAGGGATGTTTTTAGTTTGTGGAATTGAACAATTCGCCGCTTTGCGGATGGCACGTGTTAGGAGTGCAACTTTATGGTTAATGTTTTTGGAGGATGCGTCTATTTGGTTGCTGAGAATTGTGGATTGCAATTTCTTCCAGTCCGCATTGTCTGTTTTATATTTTGGTGAAGGTGTGATTTTGTGTGTACTCATGCTTGTTGCAATTTCTGTAGTGATGGGGAAGTGATCACTGCCGTGTAAGCTGGAATTTATTCTCCATAGGCATTTGTGACAGAACTGGGAAGTCGCCAACGTAATGTCTGTGTGTGTGAATGTGTTGTGTGTAGAGAAGTGGGTGGGAGAGCCGTCGTTAAGGACTATTAGGTTTGTGTGGTTGAGTACATTTTCCCATTTTTTTCCTCGTGAGTTAACATAGTTGGACCCCCAGAGGGGGCTCCATGAGTTAACATCGCCAAGAAGTATTATTGGGGATTTTGAAGCGCTTATAATTCTCAAAATATCGGCTGGGGTAAATTTTTGTGTGGGCGGAATGTACATATTAATTATTGTAAGTTTTGGAATGATATTGATCACAAGAGTATCAGCAATAATGTTTGAATTTACTTGGATATATTCGTGTGGTAGCGATCGTTTGACAAGGAATCCAATACCTTGTTTGCTTGTCGCATTAGAATTAGAGTTTTTGAAGTAGCCAATGTACGGCTTTGGAGTTTTGATGTTGAGAAACTGGTGGGGTAAGTGGGTTTCTTGGAGGCATATAACATCTGGATTTTCTGAGTTTAAAATTAATAACCGTTCGTGGTAGTTGTTAATGTAACCGTTAAGGTTCCATTGAACTATTTTAATTGACATTTGTACTGGGTTTAATGATAGATGTTATATGTTATTTGTAAACTGACAAGAAGGGGAACCTAGATTATGAATCTAAGTCACCCATTTCGTCATCTGTTGGTGCTGTTGAAAAAGTTGGAGAGCATGAATTTGAAGGGGTTGTAGCATTTGGGGGTTTGTTTTTGTTACTTCCGTAGATTTTAGAAGGTACGAGTTCTTCTAGAGAAGAGGATAGAGGGGAGTGTAGTGCATGTTTAGCCGCTTGACGCGATGAGTTTTGAGTAGATTCTTGAGTGTGAGTTATATTGTTTTGCTTTGATTGGTTTTTTTTTGGTTGTTCTTTCGTTGATGTGCATGTCGCTGAGTTTGTTGGAGTGGAGTCATCGGGCGTTGAGCGCGGCGAAGACTTCTTTGCTGATAAGCTTTCGGGTACCGAAGCACGCGTTGAAAAAACGGCAGCTGCATAGCTGGCAGAATTTGAGTTGACCTGTGTCTGTCGAAAGAGAGCTTTGGCTTCTCTCATACTGCATTTGTTTTTTGTTTTAAGTCGCATGATTTCTTTCTGCTGCTGATACTTGGTGCAGGAGGGAGAGTTGGCGGGGTGTTCTTCTTCACAGTTAGCGCACTTGGTCTGAGTGCATGCATTGGGCGCGTGCTCCGGTAGGCCGCAAGTGACACATGTTTTTTCATTTTTGCAGTGTTTAATGGTATGCCCTAGGAGTTGGCATTTCTTGCAGCGCATGGGGTTTGGTATGTATTCCCTGACCCTCACGGTGTACCAGGCGACATTTAGCTTTCTTGGAAGGTTGTATAGGTCAAATGAAACCAGGATGACTCCAGTGGGTGTAAGTTGTCCGTCTTGGATTCGGTTAAACTTGTATACCGATTGAACATTTTGCGTTTTAAGTTCCTTGACTATTTCTTCTTCAGATATGTTTTTAAGGTAGGGCGCATATATTGTACCTTTCACAACGTTTAGGCTCTCGTGGAGTTTGCATTCAATCTCGCAGATTCCTGGCAATTGAGTAGAATTGGCAAGTTTATCGGCAGCTTCTTTCGACTTTATTAGCAAAAGTAAATTTCCATCGTTGAGTGTGTCGATGGAGAGGATATCTTTGGAAAGAGTCTTGAGTTCGCGATGAACTGCAAGGCAGTTGTAGTCGGCGAGCGATTTTTCGGAGTTTTTGGCCGCGATGAGTAAGTATTTGGGATTGGGTTGGTTCACATCAGGTAGCTCTGGGAATTCCAATGGTTGGAAAGTTCTTTTTTTTTCCTCTTGGGGCTTTCGCTCAGCGATGCAAAGCGATTAGCCCCGAGATTTGTAGGCCCCGAGGCCATGGTGGGGAGTTATTGTTTTTTTATTGCCTCTCACACGCGTGTAGGCAAGCTGTACTAGTGCAAAAACGAATAGAATTGAGACGGAGTCGGCGGTTAACGAAAACGAAGGCAACTGATAAGACGAACGCACTCGATGAGAGTTAGTCGGTGACTGATTGTCCTTGGTAGATTCATTGACTACGCTAGAACAGGATTCTACCTCCCAAAAACGACGTACGATTTCACCAAGCTTATGATCAGCGCTAGTAATAGGCGTTGAAATCGAGCGAGTGGCCTTGTCGACGACGTTCCTCCTCTTACTATCCAGCCCAACTGAGTTTTTTGGAGAATAAGTAAGCCAGAAGCGAGTTTAATTTGACCAACGCATAACAATTCAAAAAAGAGACCAGCTCCAATAAGAAGTACGATTTGTTGCGGCTTAAAGAACTCTGGATCAGCCAAGCGAATGTTTGAAGGTATGTTCCAAAGATCTGTGCTAACATCATAGCTCGGCTGATATCCAGTAATAGACGGAGCTACTAAAACTGAGATGCTAGCAGCGTAGTCAGATGTTCGCGATTTAAGATTTATATCAGCTGCATAGCCCTCTGAGTAAACACTAGACTCCCCCAATCCAAAAATCAGAGTAGGCGACCGATGTTTGCGCAGCTGGAGGTATTGAGCTAAACGGGATGTAATAATGTGCACCTGCGACCCAGAATCGAGTAGAGCACGGAACGGAACAAGAACACCAGTGCGACTCCTAACGCTGATGACAGCAGTTGCCAGTAGCACAATGTCTTGACTGAGATTTTGGGCTACCAGTGTCGATGAAACAGGCGCATGCGGAGCAGATGTAATCCGAGAGCCCTCAATCTGAGTTTCAAAATGAAGAAGCGTATGATGCTTTGCCTTACAATGGTTGACGTAGGTCGAACTGCACTCTTTCATTCGATGCCCTTTGCGCAGTCAATTAATGCAAAGAGACAGCTTCTTAACCTCGCGAAGACGCAGCTGCGGAGCCAGATTTCCAAAACGGGAGCAATTGTAAATCGAATGGCTAGATGATTCACAAAACACGCATTCAATTGTGCTGGAGTTAGTAGCGACAAAAAATATTCTACTGGTGTTAGGGGTTTTGCTAATTTGTCCCACCTTAGAGTTAGGCGTATACGTTGCCATAGCGTGTTCCACATTTTCCAACCTTTGACAACGTCGATCCAGAAAGGCCATGAATTGCTCACAGGTCGGTATTGTATCCATAGCTGCTGTCTCTTCCCAACTGGTCTGAGTTGCCTTGTCCACCTTCTGCAGCAAGCTGTGCACAATTATGAAGCCGGCGATCTGCTCAACGCTGCCCATGCCTTGAAGAGCACGGATGTTGGCGTTTACCGTATCCGAAAGGGTTCGAAGCTTTACCGCTGACGACTTCTCGATGCAATCCAAACCCAAAATCTCAGTGACATGTGCCTGGAAAATAAGACGCTTGTTATTAAACCGCTTTCTAAGTAATTCTAATGCGATTAAATAATTAGCGCTGCTGATTTCCGGAAAAGGAACACATTCTAAAGCTGGTCCTTTCAGGCACGATCGCAAATGCTGAAACTTTTCCACATCTGAAAGTCCTAAATCGCCGTCAATGATTGACGAGAACACTGAAATGAAATCGGCTGAACTCTGGAAGCCTGAGCTCAGGCAATCGAATCCGGCTCTGCGACAATGTGTGATTGTCAGCAGATGCGTCATGCCTCATAGTCAAAGACAAGGGCGATGATAATTTTCGCTTATTAATCTCGCGGCGCAAGCTTGTTTCAACTAGTATAGATAGCTCATCAAACGATTCACGAAGTTCACTCCCGATTTCATCATAGTCCAGTTCCATGTTGTTGAAATTCTGCTGAGCGCTTTCCAGACCTTTAAGCCGGATGGCAAACTCCTCTTCGCTGAGATGCCCAATATGCTCCGGAGCAATAGCTTTGGCCATCCGCTTCACTTGCTCGTTAATAGCCTTGGCCTGGGCTTTGTAAAACGGAGCACCAAGCGACGGAACTGCAGCAGTATTACTTGCCTCAACAGTATTCGGCATGTTGACTATGTGTTTTTGAAGTTATGTACGGGCACTTGCAAATATAGTTTTAGAGCCACTGAATGTCAGACACTTGCAAACTATAGTTTAAAACTCAGTGCATGCCAAACACAATCAATTTATTGCCACGACAAACACTTTAATGCATTACAGTTTCAAATGCACTGACGTTCTTTCGTACAAGGTCAAAAAGGGCAAACACCTTGAGTACAAGCAAATGCAAAACGAAACGGGAGCAGCAATAGCAATGCAGAAACGGTTGCTGCAACGGTTCTTGTAAAAGCTACAAGAGAATATAATGCGCGGGCGTCAATGCAGTCCAACCACCTGCAGCGAAAGCGAACGCAAAACGAACAAGAACAACGAAAAACAATGTAAAGAGCGCGGGCGCGTGCTTTTCTAACTCTATAAGTTGAATAATTTGTAATTGATTAAACAAATATAGAGCAACGAATCACGTCGGGGTCACTAAATGTTGAGCTATTGAGCTTTTTCAACAGCTATCGAATTTCCAAAACTGTCAGTTAATAAATATAAATGCAGCGAGATTTGCATTAAATATAATAAGATTTATTTGCCTTCGTGGCCGAACAAAGATTATGACCGATGTTTAAGCTTAGTTATTACAATCAACCCCGATTTGGGCTGCTTAATAATTAACAATGTTAGTTTGTCGCAAAACAGACAGACGTTCGAACTTGAGCTACCGACGAATTTGATAGAACTGTACTGCTGCCGGATTGCAGCAGCAGCTTGCACTCAGCTGAAGGCCAAGGGCAAGCAATAAAGCATGCAAGAAAAAGAAATATTGAGAGCATATGCAAAGCAATGGTTATGAGAGTTACTTTAAGCTGCTCTTATACTGCACATAGATCAAGAGTGATTAAGAGATTAATTGTTAAGCTTATATAATTTTGGTGCAGATGGCTGCGTAACCAAACAACCTATATAAATGAGATTTCGTTTGTGTTTGTATAAAGTATAAAAAATCACAACGAACGGGGCGAAAGTGGTCGCAAAAATTTTTACTTCATGGGTTTGTGAATTTAATACTAAGCTGTGCTTACAGTTATTTATATTCTAGAGCGGTTTTATTTCTGTGCTAGTGTCATTTCATCGTTACAAGGCGCAAGAGTTTCGAAAATTTTCGAGTGATGCTAAATGTGTGTATGATTTGAAAAAAAAAATTTAGTGAAAAGAGTATATGTATGTACACTCAATTCTCTTTTTATGCGATAGGTGCTTTCCAAAACTAACCGAACAAAAAAATCGCATAAAACAAATTAATTTTTTTTTAAATACGCATTAAACCAAAACTATCATATAAAACAAGTTAGAAGGCTCTAGTCGGGATAGCCCGACCAGAAGATACCCAGAACCCAGTTGCAGTCCTTGCGTCCTAAAAGTATGCTTCAAATAATGATCACTTTAAACAAAACTCATAACTGACTTAACTTTACGATATCTCTGGTGTTTCTTAGCCGATTTGGACGAAATTTTGAGAAAAGTTCTATCGTTACCCATTACACCAACCCCCATTTTTACATTTTCCAAATTTTTGCTATCGATTCCATGTGTATATCGAAAACCAGAGTAGTTATCGATAATTTGAAGCAAACTTGTTCTGCTTATGGTATAGGAGAACTTATATTCAAAATCTGAAGTCTCTAGCTCTTGTAGTCTCTGAGATCTACGCGTTCATACAGACGGACAGACGGACATGGCCATATCGACTCGGCTATTGATACTTATCAAGAATATATATACTTTATGGGGTCGGAGATGCTTCCTTCTGACTGTTACATACTTTTGCACAAAACCATTATACCCTGATTTACCCATTTTATGGGTTCAGGTTATAAAATGACATTATATACAATATATATTTATATAATAAAAAATTGTAGAGAAAAGTCGATGTCAACTAACAAAACATGAGGATACCTGAGAATTTTTGAGAAGAGTAAAAAGTGGTGGTAAATTCAAATCAAATAACATTACTTTATTATAAATAAAATATATATATTTCAAATAAAAATAAAAACAAAAACAACAGCGAAAGCGACAGCATTTAACACTTACAAAAACCAAGACAGAGCCCACAGTTGACGACCAATTGGGGGCTCCCACACGCTGTAGGAACAACAACCACATAACCATTCTACCACACAACAACAAAAAAAACCAGCCACATAAATGACAATTAAAATCGTGCAATGGAACATCAACGGATACCTTAACAACTACAGCGAACTGCAAATATTAATATCTAAACATACACCACACATTATAGCACTACAAGAGACACATAAAATAAACACCCACCACACACCCATCCCCACCAACTACCAACTACTAACAAAAAACACTGCCCACCCTCTTGGAGGCGTAGCGTTACTAATTCACAAATCTCTGCACACACAAGAAATCATCCTTAACGACGACTTTGACGCAATCTGCGTAAAATGCACTTCCAAAAAAAAATTTAGACTGATATCGGCATACATAGCGCCTAATCAAAAATTCTCTCTAAACAACTTCCAAGCCGTCCTAGAAACATCACGCACACCAACATTAGTCACTGGCGACTTCAACAGCTGGCACAAAAACTGGGGCTCAAATGCAAACAACGCTAGAGGAAAACTTCTAGAAAAATTCATAGCCCAATCAAACTACATCCTACTAAACGACGGATCCCCAAAGCACCTCAGCACCCACAACACACTAAAGAATATCGATCTAACCTTTAGCAGCCCCACACTCAAAATAGACAGCACATAGCAAACAGAAAACGACCTCTATGGCAGCGACCACTTCCCAATCTTAATATCCCTTTTCTCATCATCGACACCAAACAGACAACACATAACAACAAAACCAAAATTTATCACGGACAAAGCTAACTGGGCACAATTCTCGAAACTAACAGAAAAACACTCCTCAGAGATACCAACAAGCACAAACATAAACAAAGAATCAGCCACAATACAAAAAATAATAATCACCAGCGCCCACAGAACAATCCCTCAATCACACCCCATGACACACCACCACAATGCCCCCTGGAGGAGCAAAGAACTACAAACACTAAGAGATGAAAAAAAAGAAGATGGCACAGACTCAAAAGGGAAATAACAACAGAAAACGTCGTACAGTTTAAAAAAGCCAACGCACTATTTAGACTAACCCTAAAAAACTCAAAAAAAACTGTACCAAGCAATTCACAGTGCAAATAGCCCCAGACACTCCACCAAAAAATATTTGGAGCAATATCCGAAGACTTTGCGGACTTAACCCCCAAAAACACATCCACTGCATCTTTAACCCTAACACAAATACACACCATACCAACAAACAAGAAATTGCAGAGCTTTTTTGCAAAAACATTTCAGAATTAGCATCCGACCAGAACTTTACTACCAAATTCGCAAACGCAAAACACACAGCACTAAACAACACACGCAACTACCTCCCCAAAAATAGAGCGTTAGAAATCGAACAGCCAATTACCTTCATAGAATTTACAGCAGCACTCAACACACTCAAAGGTAACACACCCGGACTGGACAGAATTAACTATATCATCATAAAAAATCTGGACAAAACAACAATAAACAGAATCATAAACCTACAGAACGCCATACTTACAACTACATCCCCCAAGCCTATAAAAACAGCATTACAATCCAAATCCTAAAACCCAGCGCTGACAAAACCTCACTAAACGCATACCGACCCATATCACTCAACCCATGCCTTTCCAAAATCCTAGACAAAATAATAGCAAAGCGGCTGTGGTGGTTTGTTTCTAATGATAAACTCATCCATAACAGCCAAACTGGTTTTAAAAAGGGAATATCAGCTTTAGATGGTCTACTCCTACTAGCTAGATGCATCCCCAAAAAAACCTGACGTCAAGTATATCCCTTGACTTTGCGAGAGCCTTCGACAGAATAGGAATCCACACAATCCTCGACCAACTTACAGAATGGAAAACGGGACAAAAAATACTTAACTATGTCAAAAACTTCATGAGCAACCGCAAAACAACAGTGCGCATACACTCAGCCTCTTCCTCCTTCCACCCCATCCCCAACGGCATTCCCCAGGGATCACCCATCTCGGTAGTGCTATTTGTAATAGCATACAACAAACTTACCGTAATGCTCACCCAACACCCAAACACAAGCTTAAGCGCAAACGCGGATGACTTCAACCTCATAATAAAACTAAAAAACGACAAAAACGTAAACATAAACCTAACCCCCATCCTTAACACAATAACAAACTGGAACGACTACTCAGGCGCCACGCTCTCCAACACAAAATGCAAACACCTGCATGTTTGCAGAAAGCACAACTGCAACTGCACCCTAACCACAGGACAAGAACAAATACAAATTAATAACTTAACATCAATTAAAATACTAGGCCTACACTTCAACAACAAATACAGATGGCAAACTCACACCGAACAACTCACACGCAACCTTAAACAAACAACGAACATAATAAAATGTCTCTCAAGCCCAAAATTCAACTGCAACACATCAACCCTAATAGACGCAACTAAAGCACTTCTGACCTCAAAAGCAGACTACGGACTCGCAATATACGGAAATAGCCCAAAATCGACCACACGCACAATCAAATCTGCAATAAGCACAGGTTTCAGAATCGCTCTGGGAGCTTTTAAAACAACCCCACCCAAAACATCCTCTACGAAGCACGAGCTGCCAAACTAGAGGACAGAAGAGAGCTCCTAACAGCCAACCTTATCAAATCCCTTATAACAGCAAAAAATTCACCCATCAATAGAATACTAAAAACACACCGAGCGCCAAAAAAACAGAAACACAACTCTACAATACATTACAGCAAAACCCACAATTTTCCTTTCCAGCCCATCAACCTACCACTCCAAACCACACCACCCTGGAACATAAAGAAAATACACATAGATACAACCCTCAGAAACCTCAACAAGCAAAACACATCTCCCGAAATATACCGGGCAGAGTTTAATTTAAAAAAATCGAAAGACAGCAACAAATACACATACATATACACAGACGGATCCCAAACCCACTCAAACACCACCTTCGCCATCACACACAAAACATCACTCATCAAGACAAGCCTTCTGCCACATTACTCGTCGGTCTTTTCTGCCGAAATAATTGCAATAGCAGACGCTTTAGATCTCCTCAAAAGCAAAAGGGGAAAATACTGCATATACTCTGACTCCCTATCAGCCATCGACGCTATAAACAACACAAACAATAACGAATACTACAGCTCACTACTACGAAACAACTAACAAAAAACATTCCCAAAATTCAAGCTGCTATGGGTACCCGGCCACGTTGGAATAACGGGAAACGAAAAGGCAGACACCGCTGCAAAAAAACGCAGCCAACGAACCACACATAACAAAAAACAACTACAACATAAAAGACATACAGAAATACATAAAAAAAACACACCAATCAAAAACACAAAACAAACTAACAGAAACTTCCCCTTGGTACCAAAATATAAATCACAACAAATACAATAGTTACCACCTCTTTAAAAACAACCAACTTTCCCTAACTCGGAAAGAGCAAATAATAATAACGAGACTCAGACTTGGACACACAAAAATCACGCACAAATCCTACATCGACCACTCCCCCAGGACATGCCTATACTGCAACCAAAACATCTCAGTAGAACACATACTTGCCAACTGCAACTCCCTTAAAACACACAGACAAGCAATATTCAAAAACACCAGCCCACAACAATACCTTTCCAACCCCACACCATCAAACATATTAAAAATCCTACAATACCTCAAAAACACTATCCTGTACTTTAACATATAAAACAATAACACATCATAAATTACACTTATCAATCAACCAACCAATAAACTATGTAAATATGTATATACTTAAACTTAGAATAGAATAAATATGTATATACTTAAACTTAGAATAGACCGAGCTGAAGGCCACCGATGCCATAGCCAAAAAACAAACGCTAGCATATAATTTTTAATTATAAGTTAGCTCTAAATAATAATAATAATAATATATTTCACATAACTTTAGTTAGTTTTTTTTAAAAAAATTTGAGATATTTAGTCGTTTTCTTCGCTTTCTGATATCAGCCGCAAACGTTTGTGAACTGGCGCGAAATCATTATCATCACTGCAATACAGTCAGTTAATTTTGTGGCGAGATTGTCACTACATCAATAGATTCAGATAAGGAAAATCAGTTGTTAAGCTTTGCGAATCTTTCCGTAATTCTTTATGAAGTTATTGATACCCTGAAAAGCAATTGGTCAAAACGCGCTAGAAAATTAAATGCCCGCTCAGTATTTAGGTTTTTATAAGGAAAATGCGTTTATAATTTTATGCAAAGTTGAAAACAAAAAAAAGTTGAAAACCTTCTCGAACTATTTTTCCAGTGAATGTGGAAGGATTTTTATCTTCTTCCTCACTGTTATTTTTTGAATCTTCGACTGCATCAAACATTATTTCAATAGTATCACCATCAATTGGGCCCTCATCTTCAAGCAACTCATTGATGTCAATCTTGTTAAGGCTATCAAATCCTTCGCCACCAACTTCATGTGTCAAACTTATAATTGCAGTAGAAACTGAAATTAGAAACATCGGTTACTGTTACTGGCTCACTATCAATTTGCTAAAAAATAAAATTAAAAGTATGTTTTATATCATTCGGAACTTTTCAACTGTACACGCAAAATATGAATATTTTTCAAAAAGTTTTTACAAGTTAAATATAAATTTCGTTAATAAACAGAAGTTTTTACTGTGCTACGTTTGCACATCATATTATATCCAGTGCCAGATCACACTTAAACTGAGCAGCACGCGAAACCAGAAATCCCAAGCGAAACAATTTGTTCCGCTTACGTTGTTGTTGTCTTTAAAAGGCACAGCACTCAGCATGGAGCCGTCAACATCAGACAGTGCCAAGGTGAGTTGGCAGCTGGTCCCTATCAAGTCCAAGATAATGGCCGTAGTTAAGCAGACCAAGGCCAAAAAAGCTGCTATGACGAATGCTCGGGATATCGGCTCGGGTAGCTCAACTCGAACGGAACCGGTGGAGTTCAGACATAAAACCCCCAAACGCAAAGTCCATTTTAAGTCGATAACGGTCAACCCTAACCGTTTTGCAATGCTAGCGACGACAGCGACGACAACGATGACGTCATGCCTCCGGCATCCACTGCTCCTACTGCAAGAGAAGAGGCCGCTACTGCTGGATCAAGGACCATCAAACCTCCCCCCATTTTTATCTCGGACGTCGGTGATATTAAAGGGCTATTAACCGATGTGGAAATTGCAGTCGGCATTTCAAAATAGCACTATAAGTCAGGGAGAGACGGAAGAGTGCGGATTACCCTAGACGACAAAGTCGGCTACTCTAAACTCAAGCATTATTTAAATGGCAATGAAATTCGCTTACAAACGTTTCAGCCCAGGGACGAGCGTGCTTACCATATAGTGGTCAAAGGACTCCACCACTCCACAGACACCAATGAAATCAAAGAAGCATTGGCTGCGCTAGGGCATACAGTTCGTGGCAACGATATTAAAAACGCCATCAGCCGCAATACAAATACGCCAATGTCCATATTTTTCGTTAACCGGAAACCTGCCAGTAACAATAAGGATGCCTTTAACATCAAGCGATAGGGTCACTGCGTGGTGTCTGTTAGGCCACCAAACAAAACAAAACACTGTAATGGAAACCATGCAGCGTCCTACAAAGGTTGCAAGGTCTACCAAAAGGCCAGGGCACTGCACTCCCCAAAAACAAGGGTAGTCACCCTGTCAAGAAGAGACACTGCATCAGCCACACTCGTGCCCGGCACGTCCTTTGCCAGCATTACGCGTGGACGGCAGCAGCCACAGCCACAAGACGAGAATCTCCCATCCACCTCCAGCCAAACATCGACCAGAATGGACAAACTTGAGGCCATTATAGAGAAACTTATTGACCAGTTTGCAGCAATGACCAGCCTCCTAACGCAAAACAATACAAATAAGTCTCCATATAGTTCTATGGAATGCGAATGGCCTGTGTAACAGAAGGCCAGAGTTAGACCTCTAACTTAAAAAAAACAATGTGGACATTCTTCTAGTTTCCGAGACAAATTTCTCCCAAAGATCATTCTTTTCAATACCTGGTTACGGCGTGATAGAAGCTAACCACCCTAACGGCACTGCCCGAGGAGGAGCGGCCATCATCATAAAAAGCGGCATTAAATTTATTGAGCTGCCGGCATTTCAGCAACAGTGGGCACAGTGTGCAAAGGTTAGAGTATCTCGTCCGTGCGGAGACCTGACCATCGCTGCTGCGTTCTGTCCACCACTACATATTATTGAGCAAAGACAGTTCCAGGACATGTTGGACAGCCTTGGCCCTAAGTTTATAATAGGTGGCGACTTTAATGCCAAGCTCATCTGGTGGGGATCCAGGCTTAATAACTCCAATGGCAAAGCGCTGTTCAATTGCATCATAGAGAAACACCTGGAATGTCATTCATCAGGCGAGCCAACGTACTAGCCCACTGACAGCAACAGGGTTCCGGATGTGCTCGACTTTGCCTTATCAAAAGGCATAGCCAGGCACAAAATCACCAGCTAAACTGCCAATGATCTCTACTCCGATCACAGCGCAGTCACACTCTGGGTTAACTCACCGGCAGATACAAAGGCGAAAACTACCAGGCTGTTTAAGAAAAACACCAATTTTGAGCGCTACCAAAGATGGCTGGAGCATAAAATGGATCCTGAGGCTATCATCGAAAACGGCGATGATTTGAACAATACCGTAGAGGAACTAAACATGGAAATCCATAACGCCGCCCGCTGTGCCACCCTTGCTCAGAGACCGCGAAACACAGTGCCACACAGAGACAAGCAACTCTGGTCTCCTAACGTTGCTGCCATGGTTGCTGAGAAGAGACGTTTACGCCGAGTATGACACATTTCTCGCAACCCGCGCGACAAGACGGAGTACAACAGAGCAGCCAAGGCCTTGAAGGAACTGCTCCAGAATCTGAGGAGAGAGTCCCTTGAGCACTACCTGCTTCAAGTGGAACCTTGCCAACCTGACCACAATCTATGGCAAATCACCAAGGGGATCAAGAGACCCGCAAGGAGAGCGGAACCTGTGAACGATGTTTTGGGCTCCTGGTGCAGAACTGAAAAAGAAAGGGCCGTAACATTTGCCGAACACCTCTACTGCTCTTTCTTCCTCTTCACAAGGTGCTCTCCAGAGGACTAGGAAGACACTATCCGTTCCCTGGATATACCCCTCCAAATGTCTTTTCCCATCCCGCAGGTAGAACATGACGAACTCATTGGTGAAATAAAGCAGCTCAAGCCCTCCAAATCGCCTGGATATGACGTTATCGCCGTTCCAGACATTAAAGCTCTACCGCCAAAGGGGATTTCCTATCTCCTCAAAATCGCCAACTAATGCTTCCAGCTAGGACATTTTCCCACCCAGTGGAAATGCGCCGAGGTGATACTGATCCGAAAACCTGGGAAACCTGCAGCCAATCTCGAATCTTATCGCCCGATTAGCTTATTGGCCGTACTCTCCAAGATAGTTGAGACTACTTTTACGTAGAAATCGACCAATACTGGAAGAGGCCGGTTTGATACCACATCACCAGTTTGGCTTCAGGGAGCTGCATGGCACACCGGAACAGTGCCATAGGATCTTTCACAAAATTCTGGAAGCTCTTGAAGAAAAGGAATACTGCTCGGCCGTCTTCCTAGATGTCAGGCAAGCATTTGACAGGGTTTGGCACATAGGATTGCTCTACAAGCTGAAGCTAGCGTTACCAGCCCCTCACCATCTGCTGCTCAGATCTTACCTAACTGGTAGATTTTTCTACGTTAAATCCGGCGAGGAGAGCTCAGCAATAAGAGAAGTCAGAGCTGGAAACCCACAGGGAAGTGTCCTGGGTCCGACGCTATACACAATGTATACAGCTGATATGCCAACCATCAGCGACCCTAGAATGCTCACTGCCACTTATGCCGATGACACTGCCTTTTTAGCCAACGATCCAGCATAATCCAAACTCAGCTGGACCGCCTAAACACATGGCTTAGACGGTGGAATTTCGTAGTTTGCCCTGAGAAGAGGAGACTGCCCTGCCGTCAGTCTGGACGGCGTTGCCATACCCAGCAGCGACACTGTTAGGCATGGTTTTGGATAGGCGCTTAACCTGGAAAAGTCATCTTACGCAAAAACGTTCCCAGTTGAACGAGAGATTCCGCAAGCATCTTTGGCTGCTAGATAGAAGGTCCACCATCAGACTTAGGGTCAAACTCCTCATATACAAAGCCATACTTAAACCTATGTGGACGTATGGCATAGCACTCTGGGGCACTGCAACAAGAAATAACAGGGAAAGAATCTAAGTTTTCCAAAACAAGGTTCTGCGCATCATTTCTGAGGCGCACCCATACCATACAAATGCAGAAATCCACCAGGAACTAGAAGTCCCTTACATAAGCCAGGAGGTGGCTAGGCTCACGAAGGCATATCTGGATAGGCTGGACAACCATGTCAACCCTCTGGCCATAAACCTGCTGGATAACAGTACAATGACTCGGCGACTGAAGAGGGCACACTCCATGGATTTGCCAAACATATAAACTTTTAAATCCTCCTCCTTCCCCCATCGCACCCTCCTTTTTAAACCCCAATAATAACTCCTAAGTCAATATGTTAAATAGAAAAGTCAATGCTATGCATTACAATTCGCTGATAGTCCCCTTAGGGTCTGATTGCAAATAAAGAAAATATCCGCTTAAAAAAAAAAAAAATGTTTTATATAATATTTTTCAAACTCTGCAAAATATTTTAAAAAAAGCAGCATTAGGAGAAATCAGGAGAAATCGCATAGCTACAAAACCGCATAAAAAATGAATTGACTGTATATAATAAATGTTCTTAGCTTCCATTGACCACTGTTCTGCATAATATTTTGTGGACTGAGTATGGTTACTTCACTAGCCTCTCACGCCAAAATGCTCACAAAAAGAATTAAATAAATAAATTTTCTTTCTTATACAACTTATACCCCGATTCCATTAGGCTGCATCCATCATTAACAGCAATTCGGGGATGTAGGTTATTCCATTACAAATCCAATTCATCCGGCATCCTAATTTAACAGGGGTGTTAGTCATTAACCCTTAATATTACGAGATAAGTAGAAATCAGAATCTGTTAAATGTAATCAGTGAATTTGTACATTCTACACATCCTATGCGTATTTGTATTATATACTAGTAAGCCCGACGAACTTTGTTCCGTCTAAGAGAGACTTTTTATTTATTCAAGGTCAATTTTTTATTTGGATAATTAATTTAAAGCATTTATTTTAATGATTTTTTATTGGCCATGGGTTCCACTCTTTAGTTAAGCACCTTGTGATACACTGAGCACTTTTCGGATTTTCCTCGAATTCATTATGTTGGGCTGTTGATGTGTTTGATGTGCACGAACTCTTTGTATTCTAAGCCTATATACTTCATTGTCACTTACTAAAGAACGCAATTGTGACATTGCAATACGATTATTTTCTTGATCTGTCTCTCTCTGTTCATCAATGCGGTTAGCACGTCAGTTAGCTCTTCGCACATTTGTTTGCTGCGATGACTGCGAAGTCGTAAGTCGGGTCGTCTCTTCCTCGGCATCGTATATTGTAATTAATCAAAGTGAAAAAAGTTCTCGCGCACTCAATTTGAATAACGGATTCAAATTTTAAAAGTGATTGCTGGGAAATAAATTAAAAAAAATTTTAAACTTGTTTTAGCTCCACACAGAATTAACTTGACTGAATGTTAGAACTTCTTACTTTATTTTCTTTCTTTCTTTCTTTTTCCAATTTTAATATAAACACTCTCTCGCATATCTTTGCGTACACCCCTAAAAACGTTCAAAATCAAACTTTAAACAAAAATTGTTCAGTCCATTATGCATATATTTAACCAATCCTTTTTTAAACGTTACTTTAGTTTATTGTCTTCAATGACGTATATTTGCTAGAAATATTAAATAATGTTTTATTTTAATTATTTATTTTAAACTTAACACAACGAAAAAATGTACACGCTTAAGTCTGCGTACAGTTTACTTAGACTTAAAAGAAAACCCTTTTCATTTTCTTTGCGAAACCTCTGCAAGGCGTCTCGGCATGGAATCAACGAGTTTTTGTGTCTCCTCTGCAGTAATTTTTCCCCATTCCTCCACAATTGCATCCTCGCGCATTCTTGTTGGAATTAATATTAAAAAAAAAATAAAAATAGTGACAAATCTTTTAATTAAATGGAAAAGTGGAGTGAATAGCGATTAAAACATTAGAATATTAGAATATTCATAAAATGGCCGACGCCAAGACACTAAGTGTGAGGAGAGGTGAAGAAAAAAGTGACGACGCAAATAAAGTGGGCACTACGGATGCAACTGCTCATGGCAGCGATGGTCTCACTGATATCCAGCTCCGATACGGACGCCTCCACCAGGCCATATGCTTTTGGCAGCAGCAACACCAGCTCGTTACATGCTGCTGATGCATTCGAGTCGTGGTTCGATTCGGATGGCGACGAGGATGAGGAGGGTCATCGCAAATCGTCGCATGGCTGTGGGCAGGGCCTGAACACCACCATTTTGGAGTCCAGGTGCCCCCCCCCCCCCCCCGACCACAATTGACCGCTCACTTTATGTGAAAAAAAGATGTCCGCCAAGTAGTAGCCACATAGGCGACAAAGCTACAAGCAACGGTACGGACAGTGAAAACGGCAATTCACCAAATCACTCAATCGAGCGCAAGAACGAGCAAGAACCAGCACCCGCAAAGAATACAAAAAGTGAGAGGGTAAATGCGCGCGATATGAAAGCAAAAGCAAAGACGATAATTGACACTCACACTCACACATTAACCAAAAAACACTTGCAATTACACACACAATTGTCAAGCGATCAACGACAAGCAGTGCAAAACAAATCACTGACAAACGAAAAGTGTACCACTGACAATGACATTAATAAAACGGCAACTAACGAAAAATTAAAACTAATTAATAATTTGTGACAACGTTGAAACAAAACAACAACAACAAACCAAAAAACAATCAATACAACAACAAATTCTGGACCGGACAACAACAACAACAACAAACAAGTAGAAACGTTGCAGTCGGACGCACCCGACTGCGGTATACTCGATACCAGTAGTAAAACAGATTAAAAGAGCGAGCTGATTGCAATGGTGTGTGGATACGGCAGGGGTGTATGCTGCTGCAGGGGTGTATGCTGCCTCAAAGATTGTCTGGTGCAGATGGGGATGCCAAAAAGCTATCTTCCTTCCAAATTTGGTGATTCTAGCTCAAAGTTAGAAGAATATGGTGGATGGTAGGCTGGGGGAGGTATGGGGGGGGGGGGGGGGCTTGGCATCAAAATTTTAGCTGAAGATCTGTGTATGATGTCAATTGCTATCCTCATACCAAATTTGGTGACTCTAGCTCAAAAATAGTAAAATTTGGGGGAAGGGGGGATGGGGTTGGTAAGGGGGGGCGTGGCATCCAAACTTTTGCTGCAGATCTATTTATGATGTCAATAGCTATTCTCAAACCGAATTTGGTGACTCTAGCTCAAAGTTAGTAGAATTTGGTAGAAGGGGGGCTGGGTGCTGGGGGCTGGTATGGGGGGGGCGTGGCGTCCAAAGTTTTTCTGCAGATCTGTTTATGATGTTAATTGCTATCCTCATACCAAATTTGGTGGCTCTAGCTCAAAGTTAGTAGAATATGGTGGAAGGGGGGCTGGGGGCGGTATGGGTGGGGGGCGCCATCCACTTTTTTTGGGTTTCTTCATCACCTATCTTGGCCCCAAATTTGGCGGCTCTAGCTCAAAAAATGTGGAAAATATAGGCGTTTTTGATTTCAAAATGCAGGGGGCTCGGGTTCAGGGGGGGCGCGGCTCCAAAACTTTAATGCAGTTTTTTGGGGATTGTTATTAGCTATCTTCCTACCAAATTTGGTGACTCTAGCCTTAACGCTTTGGAAAATACACGCATTCCCGTTTTTAGTGAAGCATTGGGGCGGTTTGGGGCAGCTTGGTCAATATGGATTGGCGTGGCATCCAAAGTTTTTATGCATTTATTTTGGGACTATAATCACCTATTTTGGCACAAAATTTGGTGGCTCTAACTCAAAAACTGTAAAAGATATAAGCATTTCTGTTTTTCAACTGCGGGGGGCTGGGGGCGGAATGGGTGGGTGGGGCTCCAAAACTTTGATGCAGTTTTTGGGGGGTCGTAACCAGTTATCTACCTACCAAATTTTGTGACTCTAGCTCAAACACTATGGAAGATACACGCACTACCGTTTTTAGCGAAGCGTTGGGGTGGTTGAGGGCGGATAGGGCAGTATAGATGGGCGTGGCATCCAAAGTTTTAATGAATTGGGTTCGAGATCGTTACCACCTATCTTGGTACCAAATTTGGAGGGTCTAGCTCAAAAACTGTAGTAGATATGGGCATTTTTAGTGTTAAACTGCGGGGGGGCTGGGGGCGGTATGGGTGGGCGTGGCTCTAAAATTTTTGATGCAGTTTTTTGGGGATTGTTAGTAGCTATTTTCTCCCCAAATTTGGTAGTTCTAGCTGTAAGGGCTTGCGAAATAGCTGGATCTATCGATTTTGCGTTATCGAGTTTATCGATTTGCCAGCCCCCTAGTTATCGTAGAACTCCAATCTTGACACTTTAATTTACTATGCCATAGATAAACAGATTTGCAAAGTTTGAAGTCTCTAACTTGAAGGGTGTGGAAAAAAGTTGCGAACATACAGACGGACAGACGGACGGACGGACAGACACCATGACGGACATTGCACAAACCCAATATACTCTTTACCTTCGGTATCGAGTATAATAATCACTCTGCAAGCAAAAGATGTCTGCTGCCATTGCTAAGCAGTGACAACGGCATTGAGCAAGCAGTGCAAACACGCAAAACATGCAATAAAGACAATGTCTCGGACTGGCTAACCCACATACCGCCATTACTGCCTGAGGAGATGTTTCCACTTCCACTTCCCTCCACACCCATTAAAGGTGTTTATAAGATTATAGGCGACACAGCTACTGATATGATAATAACAACAACAAATGATTTAACGCAAATAAGCTCGCCGTATAAAAGAAGACGGCGCAGTAGCTCGTGTGACCGCATCGACAATGAACAGCGTGTGGATGCCAATGATAAAGCAATTGCCACGGACATGGATGTAGCTATGTTTGCATCAATGATTAAAACAACACCAGCCAATAAGAGCAAACTTGCCAATGAGCTGCAGCGTGAGGTGGCAGTAAGGAAGAAGCTCAAATTGAAAAGTGATAATAGCATTAGCTTCAACGGTGACGCTGTTTTGCCTAAACAGCCCAAACAAGGCGATGGATTCATGGACATGGCCACGGACATGGACACCGACTGCATTAGTGTCAGCAATGCTGCAATAACGCCACAATAAAATGGACAAAAAAATACCAATCTTGTTCCTGCCAATGCAACCGGATATAATGCCACTTCTCAACAAGCTGACAAACAATCCAACTGTTGGCACATTCCGGACAACAACTACAACAAAAAACGGCCTACGAGTGCAATGTGCCGAAATGAATACGTATGAAGCCATCAAAAAAATTATGACTGATGACGGCATACCACTGCACTCTCACCAGGCCAAAATCAACAGAGGCTTCAGGGTGGTTATCCGTAAACTCCATCACTCCACACCATGCACCAACATCAAGGATGAACTTGGCACCTACGGCTTCCATGTCAAGTTCATTCGAGCGATGAAGCAAAGGTTCACTGGCAAGCCTTTGCATCTATTCGAAGTGGAAGTGGAAACTTCACCCAATAACGCCCATTTGGGTATCCTCAAAATTGAGTCTCTCGTTAACCAAGCGATAACGGTTGAACGAATGGCTAAACCATATGAGCCTGTTCAATGCCATCGATGCCAGGCATTTGGCCATACTAAAAATTACTGCCGCAGGCCATTTCGATGCATGAAATGTGCCGGCGATCATGCATCTACATCATGCAAGAAACCCAGGCAGGAGTGGGCTAAATGTGTCAATTGCAAAGAAAGGCATGTGAGCAGCTACAAATTAAATATAAAACATTGTTTGATATTTCTAGCAAATATACGTCATTGAAGAGAATAAACTAAAGTTACGTTTAAAAAAAAAAAATTGGTTAAATATATGCATAATGGACTGAACAATTTATGTTTAAAGTTTGATTTTGAAAATTTTTGAAGTGTGCGCAGAAATATGCGAGTGAGTGTATATAAATATCTTAGAATATTTATACATATTTAATGAATATTTATAATTTTCGTGTTAATACTTCAGTTGGAAGCGCCTGCGCTTTTGGCTGAAGTACTTGTTGCCAAACAATAATAACTCCTCTAGCTTAAGCTATCTTTAATATATTCATGGCTATCTTTGCCCTCCTGCTCCCGCTCGATGACAGTAAAGGTAACTTCAATCTTGCGACTTACATTTCCAGCTCCTCCTGCAAATGCAGCACCCGATTGTCCGCCTGTCATAATGGAATAGTTTTTCGTTGTGGGCTTTTTTGAAGCATCATTTTCCATATTATGTTCCATGACTGCATATCCATTGCTACTGCTACAGCTGCTTGCATGAGGTGAGCAGCTCCCATACCTATTATCATTACCATAAGAATTAGCGTTTTCATTGTTATTTTCGTTTCCATCAGCGTTGCCGGCTTCGTTGATAAATACATCCATATGATCAATTGTATCGATAAGGGCAAAGCTCTGATCTCGTCGCTCACTTTTCTTCCACAGATAGTAGAACTGTACAAGTTCGCGCATGGTTCTTGTGCGCACCTAAAAAAATCACATGGTTTGATAAATCCGTTAAGATTTGTCGCTAGTGCTACATGATGTTTCTATTGTTGCAGCAGCTATTACCTGATTCTGGCGTATCTTATAAAAGTCCTTGCCAAACTTTTGTATACCTTCCTCGAATTTCTGGCACTCCTCCTCGGACCAGCTGCTCATCGTGTCGGTCAGTGGCAGAACATTTAATAGCTTGCGACGTAGTGCCTCCTTGAAATCGTAGCCACATTGCACTAGCAGATGCAACGCCTGTTCGTTATCCTTGACTACCGATTCGTCATCGGGACTGGGAGCTCCTGCCGCATCAGTTGGAAGTGGAGCAAGATTTGTTGGGGCTACCATAACCTCTTTAATCTCATCAGAGCAGTCTGGATACTCGGCTGCGGTTGCAGCAGCCTCGCAGCCCTCTTCTGCGTTTATGCTTAACAGGCGAGTTTCCTGTATTCGAGCCAAATATTTTTCCACCTCCCGTTCGCTGACTTGACTGGGATCCCATATCAATTGATCTTCATTCTCATACGGCAATATGTCACCATATTGGGAAAGGCCATCGGGGATCTCCGCTTGAAAATCCGGGCCAACCATTATATTTTTCCTATCATCATCCCAATCCATATCGCTATCCTCCTGCTCTCTGTTATCTTCCACCTCTTCGAATAACGTCTGCAGCGGCGTAACTAAAACGTACATATAATATGTATATAATATTATAACAGAAATGAGTTCAATAAAAGTCACTTACAGCTTTCAGAGTTCTCCGCAGTGCTAATTGTGTGTTGCGCTCTGGTGCCAAATGACTCGTCGGGATAGAGATCTAGTAAATGCGATCGATGCTGTGGCTTAGTTTTAGCTATTAGCAGCAGTTCATCAGTCATTTCTTCGTCATCTAACACAGCTTTGACCTGCGGTGATGGAAAGTCTAAAATTGGACTTAAAGCTTCCTTATGATGTGAATGGAGCTCAACACCATGCGGTTTATCAGATTTATATGCAGAAGCTTTATAAGATGGATCGGCGCCATGAAGCTCTTTCTTCGCTGCGCGCCTTCGTCTCGAACTGATGCTTGAGCGGAGCAGGGGTGAGGCGGTCGACAGGTTGACATTTGTAATGCTGTTGTACTTTGCCAGTAGCTGTTCAATAGGCATTTCGCTCTCCTCACGTAGTGTGGCGATTTCATCATCGGCATTATGCGCTTCTAATTCCGCTAGCGCTTCTTCCTCGTTCAGTGTGGCTTCATCATCAAAATCGTTAACCATCATATCGATTGTTGGCTCGAATGTAGTGTCTGCAACGGATGATGGCGAAATGGGTGTCGGCTGTGCGTTGCTGCTTTCCGGGCACATGCTCATTCCTGGCGATTTGCGACGCACTCGCATGGTTCCTGTCATGGTTTTATCGCGTCCCGCCATTGCCCGTTGTGTTCGTTCGTTTTGTTCGGCTGTTTCTTGGTTGAGAACTAATTAAACTATGATCACCATAATCTTTATCATATACTCCATGATTTAACAGTGTTTTTGCTAAAATCGAAATAGCTTGCCGATTGTCGCGATTTTGCAGCGCTTTTCGTACAAATAATATGTAAGAAAAACTAGCACACTTATTATGTATGCAGATGTACACTTTAATTAATTATTAATTATTTAATTATTGATTAGTCAAAGTTGATAATATTTACATCAGTTATGCTCCTATAGTCAATGTTTTAACTAATTGATAGACTTTTATCCTGAACTGTTCACGTGAACGGCCTTAAACGTAAACGTAACATCGAAGCGGACCAGTGTTGCCAACACTTCTTTTTTCCCATTAAATCTGTCTTTTTTCAATACTCATAAGCTAGAAAATTTGAGAACAGCGTGCAGCGGTTATTCTGTCTATTAACTCTTTATATTACAATTTTTAACGCTTATTATTTCGTTCAAGCACACAGTACGAAACAAGACGATATTTCTGGTTTTCGTTTGATCGATATTCGATACTTATTAATGCACCATCTTCACTTTGAGTGCGATGGTATTGACTTTATCGATATTTCGATCGATTGTTTTCTGTTGAAATGGTGTGTTTACTCACGATATAACTTAACATAACAAAACTTTAGAGTCAGCTGACTCAATCTACTTTATGGCTCTAAAAATAAGCGTTTACTCTCAACATAACATAACCTAACAGAACATAACTTAATTTTGAACCTGCAGGTTGCAAAATTAACTTAAAATCTTATGTTGAACAGTGTTGATATGCGCGATAATCAAACAGCTGATCAAAAACAGTCCTGTAGAACGTTAGTCAGCTACAATCTCGAAGTACATCGCTACATTGATGTTTTTCTCACATTTTAATCGCGAAAAAAGTTTTATTAAAAAAGTATCCCAAAAGAATACATGCAATAACGTCGGATGCCTGGCTTAAAAGTGATTAGTTTAAGGCATGGGCTCGACAAGATGACACTGACGAAAGAATAGCTTTGTGCAGCTACTGCATTCGCATTATTACCACAAAACTGTCTGATTTACGCGCCCACAGTGATACAAAAAAGTATACAAGTGCTTTAAATTACAAGTGCAAAAAATTGATTTTGTGAGTTTGCCAGAGAAGACAGTCGAGCAGGAGGCAGTGCCCTTTTATTGCCGAGCATACGTCATTGGCCCAAATAGGTGATTTGGGGAACTTATGCGCCAAAAGCTTTGAGAGTGGCACTTCGGTGCACTCACATTATAAAAAATATTTTGGGACGGCATACATTAGAGGTCTTGCGAGCCGATATAGGGGAATCAAAGTTTAGTTACAAAGGAAGTGTCACCAAACTTTCAGGTATGTATTACATAGTAAATTTAACTCTTATTTTGTATTGAATTTATCATAACTCAAATGTACTGTAAATGTGTGTATACCTAGGTGTAGCCATAAATTATTTTTCCAAACAACGCAGAATATTGGTGTCCACGTTTTTAAACTTAGTTTTCTTAGACCACGGAAATACCTCCTGCAATGCTGAGGCCGTAAAAAAAGAGCTGATGGAAAGAAAACTGGACAAAAGAAAGTAAATAGGCATCAGTACAGACAACGTTAACGTCATGGTAGGCACAAAGATAAGTGTTAAAACCGAATTAAAAAAGAAGACATCTACATACATTAAAATTAAATGTGTCTGTCACTCGATACAATTGGGTATCAGTCATGAATGAAAGGAACATATGCCAGTTTCTGGTGCACGAAATCTACAGCTGGTTTTCAAAGAGTTCTACCCAACAAATCTTATACAAAAATTTTATCAGTGTATTAATAGCGGCGAGGTATATGGAGCAATTTCCAGCAGTATTTTTACATTGTGATTGCTTATATATATATTATATATACATATTTCAATACAACAGTTGCATTAAAAACATATAAATAAAAACAAACACTAGATAGTTATGGGAAATTCCGATTTTTCTGGCTGATCCGTCATCCATCCCGTCAAAATCAGCTTTTTTAAAGAAAAACTTGGCAGCACTGAAGCGGGCACAAGTAACGAGTAGAAAGTCTGTTCCCGTGAACTACCAAAAGCCGTTCTTTTTTTAATAAGTGCTTTTTTGTTTACACTACACAAAGCCGCCATGTTTGATTAGATTTGATGTTGTTATGCACTGCTGTTCTATTGTTTCGCAATTCATAACTACTAAATCAACTCTTTTATTTATGTAATTTTGTCTTAAGTGTTATTGTACCATTTTAATTTGACTTATTCATTTAAATGATAATTGTTTCATTGTTTGCTGGGCCTGCTGCACTATGGGTCGTATCATCACCAAATTAGAATATCTTGCTTGGCTCATGAATTATAAACTAATGCCACAAAAAGTGGTCAAAATAACCATAGTGTGCTAAGTCGGGATTTTTTATATTTTTTCTTTTTAGTGCCTTGCATTGAATGTGTGAATATGTACATATGTATACGACAAGACAGCAGGTGTTGATGATTACGTTTTCCAGTCAGGTGCAGCTGCAGCTGTCGGCAAACGTCTGAAAATATATATTTATTATTATTTTAGAAATATATTTATATTTAAAATTGAAATATACATTTGAATGTATAATTATTAATATAGAAATATGGGAAAAAAATAATTTTAAAAAAACGTATCGGTTCATCCAATTCAGCAGCGCCACGAGCATCTCTCTAACTGTTTTTATTTATTCAATGATTTTATAGATGTTTAAAATCATATAATTTGTCTGTTTTAATTATTCATATTAAGTACCTAATAAGAAAGAAATGCCAGGGTCGAAGGTGGCAAGTGATGAAAAGGAACTAGCCATCGTCACTTTGCAATCAAAACAAATAGCTAAGCAATGGCTGCGTTCACCAGGACTTTTGCGTCAGCAGCATTTATTTGATACCGATCCTGAATCATGATTTAAAATTCTTGAAGGGTACATGATATAAGCAAAAAAAAAGTATGCTTCATTACTGACATTTCCGCATCATTTATCGAAATTCCATACAAACAGCTGTCTAGAGCATCGCTATTGCTAACGAAATATATATATAGCCAGTGTGAAAATGAGATCATGATTCAAGTTGAATCATTCAATAATAATATTATAAATCACTTTTGGATGACGCCATGCCACCTGGAAAAATTCAGGCCGTGGTGGAAATGTTTTTGAATAACACTGTCGTTAAGACGTAATGAGAAAACAATGAAATTAAAATGAGTAAAATATGTGTTTTAAAATTCAACACCGCGATTTTAACTGAGGATTTTATGTAGTTCAAATAAATTCCAAGATTTTTCCTGTCACGGTCGCCATGTGATATTAAGTGATTCCAATAATTAGTTGGTTGGTTTACGAGAGCAGACACTTGTGTGTCCACTCAGCTCTTGTTTATTAATGTTGAAAATATGAATCTTAGCTTATTAAGAATGCCTCGCTGCTTCGACAGAGAAGTTCTTATATATTGGAGTGCGAGTGTTATACATATATATTTAAGCATGTGCGGTCAATGCATGAAAATGCTCACGCTGCTTTCTCACGCTCGCCACATTCATGTGTGGTCATATTTCATATGCACTTGAATGTGCTGGGTTATTGCCTTTGTTTATATAACGACAAAGTGTCCTTGTTTGGGTTATGTTTATGCGGCAATAAAGTTGTTGCTGTTCAAGATATTTGATCTGCAATGAATTGAGTGGGTTTTTATATATGTGTATCCTACATCTCCCTCCTTTTTAAAAATAACGTAATATATTGAGTTATTTTTAATATGATTGTATGTATATAAATTTCTTTTTTTTAATATTTGAATTAATATAAAAATATTATATGAAAATATATTGAATTTAGTTAAATTTTAATTTATTGTAATAATTTTCATTATTGTGTTAATTTATTATTAATGGTTGATCAGACCAAATTTTTCATGAAAAATTGTTATTATTAAAAATTTTTTTTTTGTTATATATTATTCTTTTTTAACCTATCCTCATGAACTGTTAGTTTCTTACTTTAACTATCTTTTATAAAAATATTGTCGTTATCTTTTATTTCTTCTACTTTAAAGGGTCATAAATAGACTGAATCTAATTTATGACCTGATTCGTTTCTTAAGAAAACGTAATCTCCTATTTTTAAATTAAAGTCTGAAATATTTTTATCGTAACTAAGTTTCCTATGAGTCTTGGCTTTTTCTAACATATTCCTAGCTCTTTTATATGCTATTTCTAATCTAAATTTTACTTCTTTAGAATAATCATCTATATTATACATAGGTTCTATTCTATCTTGTTTGTTAAAATCTATGAATTGTCTAGGTAGTCTTCCAAAAACTAGTTCGTATGGACAATAATTATGAGTAACTGCTGGAGTGGTGTTCAAACAATAAGTAAAATATTGTAACCAAACATCCCAATCTGTTTTATCTGCAGAAATTTATGAACGAATGTACTCATTGAATGTTTTATGGATTCGTTCTATTGTCCCTATAGTTTGGTGGTGATATGCTGTAGATGTAAGATTATCGATCTTCATGTATTTGCACATATCTGTTATAACCTGGTTTTTATATACTCTGTTCACATGTCCGAAATGAACGTCTTCATTGGACCGTATGTATAACACTCCCACTCCAATATATAAGAATAGATACATAAG
This sequence comes from Scaptomyza polygonia, assembly GCA_035044585.1. NCBI lineage: Eukaryota > Metazoa > Arthropoda > Insecta > Diptera > Drosophilidae > Scaptomyza > Scaptomyza polygonia. The sequence goes on from JAWNNU010000599.1 coordinate 53,783, forward strand.
GCTCCTCTGCTGACTTCTCTGTCGAAGCAGCGAGGCGACATTTAACTGGCCATGTAAAAAACATGGATTTTCAAGATTGATGCCACAAACACTTGGCGACTGCCTTTGTGATTTATTTATCGATATTGCGAATTCTAGCCGCACTGGAAATTGCAACTGTCTAAAGTCGAATGGCATGTCGTTCGAAATCATGGGAATCCGAGGAATCAAAGCGTCTTCACCTAATATTTCCCTTTCAAAATTGTGGCTTGTGTGTAGTTCATTAATTTGTTAACCGCAAGTCGGGTGCCATTACAAAGACGTAGCTGGCTTACATTCCGCAACCTAATGATTACTGATCCGATTTTAAATTGCAGATTATGAGGTGGTGATCTAGTTAATTCCAGCGAATTTTAAAATTCTGATGGATAGTTGACATCATCTTGGTTAGAAACGGAATCAATCGATTTATGTATATGTCATTAATTTGCCAGATATTTTGTTTTTAATCTGAAAATTCATTTAATTGACATCCTCGTTTTTTGCAGCCAGTATAACTTTTGCTCAACTATTCATGATCTGTGTAATTTTGAGCAATGTTTGAGAAGACATTTTTTGTATGCCATCCTGCACTTATACCAAACTATAAGTTTACTCTGCTGCAAGACTTTGGCCATCGCACAATTTATTGAAAGGCTGCAAGTTGGTGTTTCATTTAGTTGCATGTTAAACGAAGTGCGGAATAAGCTTCTCGAGCGGCCATCCAAGAACATAGCTGCATTACCCGATGAAGCAAGTGCAAGTGCGATACTATTTTGCGATCAAACGGTTGCCAAAATCAATGATATTAAAAACGTTTTCCCACACAAACACAATTCAGGACCTTAGTTTTTATACTCGATACCGAACGTAAAGAGTATATTGGGTTTGTGAAATGTCCGTCATGGTGTCTGTCCGTCCATGAGCTCGCAACTTTTTTCCACACTCTTCAAGTAAGGGACTTGAAACTTTGCAAGTGTCTTTATCTATAGCATTAGATCTCTACGATAACCAGGGCGCTGGCAAATCGATAAACTCGATAGTTCAAAACCGATAAATCAAGCTATTGCGCACGCCCTTACAGCTAACAAATTTCGGGAGAAGAAACCTATTAACAACCCCCAAATCACTGCAAAAATTTTGGAGCCACGCCTACCCATTCAACCCTCAACCCCCGCAGTAAAATATTAGAAACACCTATATCTTCTACAGTTTTTCAGCTAAAGCCACCAAATTTAGTGCCAAAATAGGTGTTGACGACCCCCAATCAAATTCATAAAACTTTAGATGCCACACTCATCCATACTGCCCTAGCCGCCTCCAACCGAACCAACTCGTCTCTAAAATAGGTAATGCGTGTATCTTCCATAGTGTTTGAGCTAAAGTCACCAAATTTGATAGGAAGATAACTTTTGATGACCCCCAAAAAATGCATCAAAGTTTTGGAGCCACGGCCTCCGTTCCAAGCCCCCTGCATTTTGAAATCAAAAACGCCTATATCTTCCAAAGCTTTTGAGCTAGAGTCACCAAATTTGGTGCCAAGATTGGTAATGAAGGAACACTAAAAATTTAGATGTCGCCCCCCAACCATACCGCCCCCAGCCTTCCTTTCCTCATATTTTACAAACTTTGATCGGGAGTCACCAAATTTGAAAGGAAGATAGCTTTTTGGCATCCCCATCTGCATTAGACAATCTTTGTGGGAGCGTACACCCTTGCTGCATTCGCACCCCATTGCAATCAGGTCTCTTTTAATCTGTTTTATTACTGTTATCGAGTATACCGCAGTCGGTAACGTTTCTACTTGTTAATATTAAAAGCCTTGCAATTCTGGCATACAACTTTCATTCCAGTGATAGCAACGTAAAGCGGACTGACTATCGTACCAGGGGCATATAATTGCGTCAAATTGTCGTACATGGATCGAAATTATCGTAATTTTTATGATAATGTCTACCATAAATAAATAAATCATATCAATTGTAATATTGATATGTATGCAAGTACTCAATAGTTTTTCTTTTTTAAACCACCGCTAAATTAATCATATTAATTGTAGTATTGATATGTATGCAAGTACTCTATAGTTTATCTTTTTAAACCACCGCTTTCAAATCAACTGAACACTGAAACCAAACTCGCGAACGACAATTTTATTGCTTCCGAAAGGAGAATCGGTAAAAGAGATCACCAAAAACTCAAACACCAAACAACAACACACAAGCAAACACCGATGCATAATAGAAAAATTGACTATGGCCACTAAGCAGAAAATAATAATAAAATAATAAAATTATATTCTGCTTAGTGCTATGGCTCAGAGTGAGCGAATTTTCGGAGCATTTTTGTTCACGGTTATTGAGCGTGAAGAAAAAAATGCTCAACTGTTATTTGCGAGCTATAAAATAATTGAATGCAGCTCGATAGAGGTTAATTCCAACATTTCGATTCCCCCGATTCCGTTCAACTTCATTCCTCGCTTCGCGTTGTTCGTAAGTTTGACGTGCTCTTGTATACATAGCTCGCAAATAACAGTTGAGCGTTTTGCGTAGTCCTCAAATAAGTCTTTTAACTGAGTATTTGTGAAAAATACTCGCGAGCAACGGCGTCATCGGCTCTTCGCTTAGCTCGCTCGCGCTCGGCTAACAATCGTTTTTTTCTTTTCTCTTTTGTTACACTTAGAGCGCGAGTATTTGCTTGAGTGAAATGAAGCAAAACGTCTTTACTGCTAAATAGTATGTATCAAGTGTTGCATTTGCGAAAGATTTTAATTGCGTTTGTGACTTGAGTGCGTACGGTGAAAATAAAATTGTATGCAAAATGGGAAGAGTGTTAAATAAAAAAGTGCACAAATTCTTTAAATTTAATCCACACGAAAACATATCAACGTGTAATGTTTGCGGAATGCATTCTCAGCCCTCCACTTCGTATTAAATGAACGTCAGAGTTCATAAAGCGCACAACATTTAAATTCATTGCTAGTTATTAAGCTTAATAATAAGTAAAAATTAAATAAATATTCATCATAAAAAAATTCACTTTTCTGTCAACAAGTTATTTTAATGTAAAGAGTGCTTGCAAGAGTTTTTACAGTAACTTATTCTGTCATTTACTCACTTACCGAGTCTCTACTCGCGAACGACAATTTTACTGCTTCCGAAAAGAGAATCGGTAAAAGAGATCACGCAAAAAACTCACCAACAACACACAAGCGAAAACCGATGCAAAATAGAAAAATTGACTCTTGCTCAGAGGGAGAGTGAATTTTTTGAGCATTTTCTCTTCTGCACTGTAATTGAGCGTAAAGAAAAAAACGCTCAACTGTTATTTGCGAGCTATGCTTGTATATCTTTGACTCGTAGCATTGCGAGTTCCGTAAAGGCCTGATGTCACATACACCGGAAACTGAAACCGAAACCGTATTCAGTACATTTGAGACTGCGATAGAAACTGCAACCGAAACATCGGTATATTTTGGTTGCTAGCAATCGTAATATAATTCAGTACATTGGCAACCGAAACGAAAACAAGTACTTTTGACTTTATTCGGTTGCTGCCAACCGACGATCAGCGGTTTTATACAAACGCAGCCAACTTAGCACTGGTCATTTCTTTTGGCGGGCATTTGATCCGGACGTGCTTGCCGTTAATCGCCCCGCAGCAATTTGGGAAATTCCACTCTAAGTAAAAATCATCGACGATTGTTTGGAAATAAGCGGTCGTCGGTGTGGGGATGGATTCTTCGAGAAAATGCACAATGAGGGTTTCAAGGCATTTCTATACTATTCGCCCAGTAGTGGAATGGTGCACACGGTATTGAAACGATAGGGATCGAAATGTTTCGCCGGTTGCCAAATACCGCAAAGTAAGGCACAATTTATGCTGGGCGCTTATTGGTTTGCGCACCCAAGTCGTTGGTTTTTTTTCAAGATCTTGAACAACGGGTTCACTCGAAAGTACTCGCGAAACTTTGTATCGTCGTCCATCAAATGGTGTTCTATCAAAATGTCCACAGCCCCTTCTTTGGCTCTTTTCCTGTAATTTTTGCGTGTGCTTTTCCTTTTATTAACTTTGTTGTTGATCAGCATGAACAACATTAAAAAATCTTTTTCAAAACGATCATTTGCAGCAAGGAATGCTGCGATTATTTTTTGCTCCAATGAATAATTTAGCATTTTGCAACTGATAAAACGCGATGCGGCAAAAAATAACGAATAACCGAAACTGCAATCGATATTTTTTTTTTCGGTTTCGGTTTCCGGTGTATGTGACAATAGGCCTTAACTTATGTTTGTACGTCTAATTGCTGGCATTTTCTAAAGATTTCTTTTTGGCCTCGGCACGGATTTTTAAATGAACAGAATTTTCAAACACGGATTCAAATTTAAAAATTTGTTTTAGTTCCGCCCACAATAAACTGCCTTGACTAAAAGTTAAAATTTTTTAATACACTTTACTATCATGAATTATAATTTAAAACTGACCCGGCATTCAAAAGCAACAGTTCACGTATATAAAACAGTAAAAATTTCCTTTTACCGCTCAATTTTTAAAATTTTTAAAAAAGTGAATTCGGTCCTGTCGTTAACGCGAGATGCTTGCACCAGGAAAATAAGGACTCGTTTTAATATATATATAATTGTATTTTGGCACCCGAATCGCATACATACATACATAAATACTCCATAACTGACAGAACCCTAAAACAATGCGTGCAGGCTTGTCGTAGCTGAGAATATATAGATATCATTTTTTAATTACTAACTTACAAATCACTTTGATTTAAATAATAGTTTATAAAATAATATTCAACTTGTTTTGTATGATGTCAATTACTATCCTCATACCAAATTTGGTGATTTTAGCTCAAAGTTAGTAGAATATGGTGGAAAGAAGGCTGGAGGCGGTATGGGTGGGGGCGGCAACCGAATTTTTAGGGATTCTTTATCACCAATCTTGGCACCAAATGTGGCGGCTATAGCTCAAAAACTGTGGAAGATATAAGCGTTTTTAATTTCAAAATGCAAGGGGCTGGATAACGGGGTGCGTGGCAACAAAACTTGGATTCAGTTTTTTGAGGGTCTTTACCAGTTATCTACCTACCATAATTTGTGACTCTAGCTCAAACACTATGGAAGATACACGCACTACCGTTTTTAGTGAAGTGTGGGGCAGTTTGGGATAGCTTGGGCGGTATGCAATGGGTCGTAATCATATATCTTGGCACAAAATTTGGTGGCTCTAGCTCAAAAACTGTAAAAGTTAATAGCATTTCTGTTTTTAAACCGCGGGGAGGCTTGGGGCGGAATGGGTATGTGTAGCTCCAAAACTTTGATGCAGTTTTTGGAGGGTCGTGACCAGTTATCTTCCTACTAAATTTAATGACTCTTACTCAAACACTTTGGAAGATACACGCATTACTTTTTTTAGCGAAGCGTTAGGGCGGTTGGCGGTGGCTGGGGCAGACAAGATAGGCGTGGCATCCAAAGTTTTTATGAATTTGGTTGGGGGTCGCCAACATCTATGTTGAAACCAAATTTGTGGCTCTAGCTCTAAAACTGTGGAATATATAGGCATTTATGTCTTTAAACTGCGGGTGGGCTAGGGGTGGAATGGGTGGGCGCAGCTCCAATGCAGTTTTTTGCAGGTTGTTTGTAGCTTTCTTTTCTCCAATTTTGGTAGTTCTAGCTGTAAGCGCGTGTGAAAAAGATGGATTTGTCGATATTGAGCTATCGAATTTATCGATTTGCCAGCCCCCAGTTATCGTAGAACCCCAATCTTAACACTTTATCTTACACGGCCATAGATAAAGACATTTGAAAAGTTTCAAATCTCTTGCTTGAAGGGTGTGGAAAAAAGTTGGGCACATACGGACACACAGACAGACAGACACCATGATGGACTTTGCTCAAACCCAATATACTCTTTACCTTCTTTATCGTGTATAACAAAACAAAACAAAACAAACCGAACAGCTCATTTATTTACGGAGGTTCAGTTACAGAGCAATGAAAACAAGTTTCATAACTGACTGTTAATATTTACGGAAACGGAGTAATGGAAATAGGCTTTAAGTTTGACTTCAGTAAAAAAATCCAGTATGTTAAAATTGATTGGCAAGCGACCATACATTATGTCGAAATTCTCAATATCACCATAAATTTTAACAAGTTTTTCAGAAACAGGCTCTTCCTTTCTTTCTGACACTATCTTTACTCCATCCATGATACAATTAATATTGTAGTGTCATGCGAGAGTCTGCCCTCTGTTTTCGTGTACTAGTTGTCAGTCGCTAAGTGCATGGTTGAATTATACAAGGTTAAGTCATGCGCGGCAGAAGGAGCCTGTTGATAAGACCATGCGAGTGCAAGAGAGATAGCATAATTGCTGTTTCGATATTGCTTCATCGTCTTGTTTTAGTGAGCAAAAAAGAGATAGAACGATGTGTGATTTTGTTTACATTTTTCAACAGAGGTTTTTATTTCAGAGCGTTCTGTGTTTTTGGCTACATGTGTAAACAACAATTTAAACTGATTATGTAAATGAAATAAAATGACATGAAACAAGTATAAACGTATAAAACATATAAACATAGTTCTAAAAAAGTAACATAACCTTAAAATTCCACGAAAAATTCGTCCGCACTCACAACTTATCACGTTGACAGCTGCTTTGCGACTAACAACAGGCTCCTAAAAATTGAGCGAGCATGCTCTCACGACTTAACCATGTATAATTCAACCATGGCTAAGTGCTTGTCGTTGAGGTAAGACGTTGATGCGGACGATTTATTTCTGTTTGTTATTTGTGTTGTTTGTTTACAGTTGACTTTTGAAAATGCCGTACTGCGCAGTGTGCAAAAAGTCAATTGACGGCGTAAGTTCTAAAATAGTGTGTGTTCCCACGGACAGCGCAAAAAAGCAAATATAGGAGAAAGCCTTGCAACAAAGTTTTGGAAATAGACTTGCCCAATGACGTAAAAATATTTTATTTTAAGATAAGAACACATTTTCGCATCAATAACCTGAATACTAAATTTAAAATACAAAAACAAAAACAAATCATAATTAGAAATAAAAAACTTTTAAAAATACTAGTTTAAATTAATAATAATAAATATTTTTTATTTGAATTATTATTATTAATATTTATTTTAATTAAAGTGTCACAACAAAGCAACCAAAATGTATCGGCCGCATACATACAACCAAACACTTTCTATACCTTACTTTATCGCACTTGCAAAACAGCTCTTCAACTGATCTTCATGTTCATGAGTTACAAGTGCTGGAATATTTTGTGTTGAATGTGCCTAAAATAATATAGCAACGTTTTGCTACATTTCACTCAAGCAAATACTCGCACTATTAGGGCCGGTTTCTCCATGTCCAGTTAAAGTGTCAAATAGTTAATCTCGGCATAACTTTAATGCTAGTGTTAAACCAGTTTGGTTTTCTCAATGCAAAGTTAACCTTATTCATTCAGATGCTATCGCTCTGATGGTGCTGCCAACTAATTACGAGGAAATCACCTGTTTGGTGTGGTATATTTTTTTTTTTGTGACCGCCGAATTCGAAACTAATGCTTAAAACATTAATTTTATTGAGCACGGCTAAAATATTTAAGCGCCAACGTAAGAAAAACGTTTCGGTTGCTGAGAAGCATGCAGTTAATGTTCTTGTGAAGTCAAACCAAAATATTTTGTATAATAATAAAACATCAGTTCGACTCTCGCTTTCGTTCAACATAGACGTGTTTCTAACTACCCTCAACAACAATTAACCACAATAAAAACAAAAACAACCACAACAACACTTAACTCATCTCATCCACAACAAACAAAACCAAACCTAAGTAGATCCAGCACAGCCACCACATCGCTACTGGTGCCAAAGCACCCGATCACGATGAACGAGCCGCCGGACCGCAGAAGTCAACCCGCCAACGACCAAATCATGTTCGACAAAACAAAGCACCTCCAATCATCATCAATCGGACCCAAATACCTTGTTATGACACGTAAGGATAGCACTGAGAACTTAACAAACGTTTCACCCTTCCTAATAAAAAAAGTGATCGACAACGTTTGCTCCAGCGAGCTTGAAACCTGTAAAAAACTCCGAAATGGAACAATTCTATTAAAAACAAAAAATTACATCCAAGCAACAAAACTAATTCAACTACGCTCACTGAGCAAAGAAATACAAATTGAAATTACCGAACACAACTCTCTCAACTCCACAAAGGCAGTAATGTACTCCAATGACCTCAGAGGAATAGCAGAAGAAGAAATCCTAAGAGAACTCAAGCGACAAAATGTGAGCGAGGTAAAGAAAATATTGAAAAAGCAAAACGCCAACATGATCGAAACTGGACTGATCATACTGACCTTCGCATCCCCTACACCACCCGAGACCATCAATATAGGATATGAAAGGGTTACCCTGAAACCATTCATACCGCTACCACTCCGCTGCAACAACTGCATGCGCTACGGACACTCACAAACCATATGCAAAAGCCCAAAAATCTGGCCATTCTGCGCACAAGAAGCACACCTAAACAAAGACCAGAACGAACACTGCAACGCAAAAAAAACCTGCATTAACTGCAAATCAGCCAACAACAACAGCGCCGAACACTCATCATTCGACAGAGCATGCCCAATTTTTCTAAGAGAAAAAGAAGTGCAAGCTATCATCACCACACAAAGAGTCGACCGCAAGCGCGCAAACGAACTATACAAAGAGAGACACCAACACGGAACATCAACCTACGCAACAGTTACAAAGAGCGCATGCAACCCTGCCCCGCCCGCCAAACCTACAAACACCGACCAACCGACCTGCTCTAACCACGCTCGGCTACTCACCCGCTACGACGACCTACTCTCAGACGAACAACTAAAACAAACGAAGCCTCCAACAGAGTTATCACAAAAAACAACACCAACAACTACAAAAACTAACCCAGCCAAACTATTGCCGCTCAAAACATCGGTAAGAACAAGAGCTGCAATTAAAAAACAAGAAACCTTAAAAAAAGCAATAGAAAACGAAATCAAAAACAAAAATTCACAACATATCCTATCCATTTATTACTATACCTAAACCACATCCAATAAAATGTCTCTAAAATGCATACAATGGAATATACGTGGATACCTTAACAACTACACTAATAAAAAACTTCAACCCAAACATAATAGCACTACAAGAAACCCACCTAAAATCCACAACAAACATTCCTATACCCATAAACTACTCACTACACTCCCTCAATACCTCCCAACACTACGGTGGTGTAGCAATACTCACCCACAACTCCCTAAAAATAAAAACTCTACCCCTACCAAACGATTTTGACGCCATCTGCGTGGAAGTCTCATCCAAAAAAAAAATAAAAATAACCTCAGCCTACATCCCACCCAAACAAAACTTCAACCTGGCAAATCTCAACAATGTATTCCACCAAAACCAAAACACCCTCATATTAGGCGACTTTAACAGTTGGCACCAACTATGGGGATCAACAAAAAATAACAAAAAAGGAAATACACTCGCATCATTTATAAAAAACTCAAACTTCACTCTGCTCAACGACAAATCACCTACACACTTCTCAACACACAACACATTTACCCACATTGACCTCACATTCTGCACACCAGACATCATTACAGACATCACATGGAAAATAACTGACGACCTAAACGGAAGCGACCATTTCCCAATACTAATTACAATTTTCCAACAATACACCCCAGACCCAAAGAAACCAAAATTCAACCTAAACAAAGCCAACTGGCAGAAATTCTGCTACGTCACAAACTATTTAAACACAAAAATTAACACATCAACCAACATTAACAAAGAAACAGCCAACATCAATAAAATAATAATCCAGTCAGCACATCACACCATACCCCAAACATACAGCTCAAATCGCCCAAACAATGTCCCCTGGTGGAACAACACACTGGCAGACCTAAAAAAAGAAAAAAACAAAGCATGGCAAAACCTCAAAAGAAACATAAGCCAAACAAACATAATAGCATTCAGAAAAGCCAACGCCCGCCTCAAAAGGGAAATCAAGCTATCAAAACAAAAATCTACAGTACAATTCACAGGAGACATTAACCCAAACACCCCTACCTCAAAAATATGGTCCAACATCAGAAAGTTCTGCGGACTAAACCCTTCCAAAGCCATACACACTATTAAAGACCCACATACCCACCAAAACATCACAGCCAAACAAGAAATAGCCAACACCTTCGCCCAACACTGGGAAAATGAGTCCAGCGACTCAAAGTTCTCACCTGAATTTTCCATATTAAAATACTCAACAATATACACCCCAACCAACAACAGCCCCTCACCAACAGCCCTAATGATAGAAACAAAAATCACCATGATCGAAATGGAAGCCGCACTATCCAAACTCAAAGGCAAAACACCCGGTGAAGATCGCATATCATACCCCATGATCAAAAACTCCTCACCCTCCCACAAACTAAGACTCCTTAACCACTTTAACAATATCCTTCAAAACTATCTCCCACAAACCTACAAAACTAGTCTTACAATACCAATAATAAAACCAAACTCCGACAAAACATCCATCAACTCATACAGACCTATCTCCCTCAACCCATGCACCAGTAAACTACTGGACAAAATCATAGCCAAAAGAATTTGGTGGTTTGTTACCGCCAACAACCTCATCCACCAACACCAAATCGGATTCAAACAGGGAAAATCGGTTACAGACAGTCTACTTTACGTAGACCATCTGATAACCGGCTCCCTCTCGAAAAAACGTCACAGCTCTATCATATCTTTAGACTTTTCTAAAGCCTTCGATAGAGTAGGTGTACACTCCATTCTCAACCAACTAAAAGAATGGAAAATAGGCCCAAAAATACTAAACTATATAAAAAACTATATGCACAACAGAAAAATAAAAACAAGAGTAGGGAGCTACACATCCAACACCCACACACTCCACAACGGAATACCACAGGGATCGCCGATCTCAGTCATCCTATTCCTCATTGCCTACAATAAATTATCCCACATCATAGCACTGCAAACCAACATTCAATTTTGCGCATTTGCCGACGACTTCCACCTCATAATAAACCATAACAAAAGCAAAACAGACAACAAAAACCTAAACACTCTGTTTAGCAACATTGAGAATTGGTGCACGCAACCTGGAGCTACCCTCTCCCCAAACAAATGCAAACACATACATATCTGCCGAAAACACAACTGCACGGCACAAATAGCAACACACAACTACACAATACCCAAAGTCACAAATATCCGAATCCTAGGACTTCACATACATCAAAAATACAAATGGGACACCCATATCGATAAAATAGCCTTAAACCTCCACAAAAGACTAAACATTATAAAATGCCTTGCATCCCCAAAATTCAATTGCAACACGTCCACCCTCATCTCCACCCTCACAACACTAGTCCTATCAAAAATTGACTTCGGCCTAATATTCTACGGAAACACTTCCAACACCAACTTAAAAAAAATACAAACAATAATTAACAGTGGAATTAGAACAGCACTTGGCGCATATAAGACAACACCGACCAACAACCTACTGACGGAAACAAACATACCCCACATTACCCATAGATTCAACTTCCTTACCAGCAAAGCATCCAAAAACCTCATATTCTCCAAACATTCACCAATACACACAATAATAAACAAACCCAACATACACAAATATGCAAAAAAAATCAACTCAGCCATCTCTAGAATAATTAACATCTGTCTCACCCACAACATCCCTTTTCAACCCACCAAAATAATAAAAGCAAACAGACCCCCCTGGAAACTCAATCCCAATACTATAGACATAAGCCTACATCAATACACCAAAAGCACCACCAACCCCTTAGTATTCCAAAAACACTTTCAAGAATTCAAACAAAGTCACACGCAATACCAATTCACCTATACCGACGGGTCTAAATCCACCCACAACACATCATTTTCCATCACAACTGAAGACACATTGATCAAAAGGGGGATCCTCCCAACCTACACATCCATATTCACAGCAGAAATAATAGCTATACTGGAAGCACTCAACATAATACTGCAAAAAAACGGCAAATGGATCATATGCTCCGACTCCCTATCATCCCTAAAAGCAATACAAAACATCGACAACCTCAGCTACTACCCAAAAACTATACGAACACTACTCACAAGACACCAAAATAAAGTAAAACTAAAATGGATCCCGAGCCACATAAACATAAAAGGCAACGAGTTTGCCGACACACACGCCAAAAAAGCAGTGGAATTCCCACTGATCACCACAAACAATATAAACATGACAGACATAAACAAACACCTCAAAGAAACACTAATACCACAAAAATACCCAACATCAAACTGGTACAAAAACATTAATCCTAACAACACAAAAATCCTGCAAATCCTCAAAACCCTAAACCAGAGTGAAATACCCAGACTCGAACAAATAAAACTAATAAGACTACGACTGGGACACACAATAATCACAAACCAACACTACATAGACAAAAACATAACCAACACTTGCCCCCTTTGCCAAAACCATTCCCCAATAGACCTCAAACACATCCTAACGCAATGCCCATCCCTAATAACAGCCCGAAAAAATATTCTCCAAAACAAAAACCCAATAGACATCCTAAAAAACCCATCCATAGACAACATCAAACTTATAATAGATTTCTTAAAAAAAACCAACCTCTACCACAAAATATAAAAACAACAAGATAAAATATACACACATCCCGATACCAAATACCTACACAAATTGTAAATACCTAACATAAGACTGTAATTAACAATATTAATAATTAAGCACTCACACATGTAAATAAAACAATAAAACAATAGCAATAAGCAGCAGTAAGATACCAAATACTCCACAGCTGAAGGCCCAGGCAGCCATGCTAACACCCCACTAGCTCCTAAGTTTTAAACTTTAAGCTAGTATTAATAAATAAATAAATAAATAAATAATAAAACATATACAATGCAAGTGACGGCTTGAGCCAGCTGTTTGCCTAACGATGGTTTTAGCGATATTTATATCGGCCCTTTAACGAACGATAAATGTTAACCGGCACTCAGGCATCGGTTAAGTTTATCGCACGCTAAGCCCTAAACGAACATTGAGAAACTCAATTTCGACATTGAGAAACCGGCCCTTAGTGTAACAAAAGAGAAAAGAAAAAACGATTTTAGCCGAGCGCGAGCGAGCTAAGCGAACAGCCGATGAAGCCGTTGCTCGCGAGTGTTTTTCACAAATAGTCAGTAAAGAGATTTATTTGAAGACAACGCAACGCTCAGCTGTTATTTGCGAGCTATGATTATAACAAAGAAATCAAGTACAGTTCACATAAAATTGTTGATATTGGACAAATGAAACAGCGTTCGGAACCGTACTACAGTTATCGTACACATAGGTACGATGTACGTAAGCATATTATTACCGTACGCAGATTATTATCGTACGCAAATTTGAGAATTTATATGATTTCATTCGAACACTGATAGACTAAATCTAGGGTGACCACCTGGGGCTCAGGCCATTCCGGGACGTTCGACCACAACCACCCCCCCCCCCCCCCCTCAAACCAATTTTAATATTGATATATTTATTCATTACAAATGTAATGCTCACATATTTTTATTCCTTAAAAACTGAAATAAGCCATTTAACTTAACAGGCCATCTGTCATTACAACTACGTAAAACTATTATTATTTATTAATTATGTTAACTTACTTATTATTGTGCTTCTCCACACTGCCTATTTTTTTCAATACACTAATATTCTTTTTGTCCATCAATTCTTTATACAAGTTCAAACACCCATGTCTACAAAATTTAATTGAACAATCATTAAGTTTTCAACATTCTCCACCAGTAACCTATTTCTTTTGTCTGACCACTGCGAATTTATTTTTTTTTTTTTTTTTTTTTTACAGTTCAATTTTTGGCAGTGCTAATTTTTTTTTTCTTTCTTTGATGATTTATTAAGTGTAGAACCTGTACAACATAAAAGTACCTTAACAACACATGGAGGAAACTGAAAAATAAAACCAAACCCCAAAGTAGTATGAGGGTTACTGGGTATTGGAGTCTTATTGACGTCCAATTGTCTTAGCAAAGCCAAGCCGTTTAAGTCGCCTTAGAGGGCGAGCAGGGAGTAGTTGTCTTGCAAGTAGGCTGCGGTGTCTTAGCAACCTGTCACTGTATCTGCTCGTGTGTCTACAAATCTGCTCTTCCACTGTATGCAGATTAAGGTCTCTGTGAAGTGTAGAACCGCGTACGTACCAGGGACAGCCTGTTATCTGTCTTAGTACCCGATTTTGCAGCACCTGTATACGTTTATAATTCGATTTAGCTGCGATCGACCAAATCTGTATTCCATAGAACCATATTGGAACAATACAGTGGGCATACACAGCTGTTTTGCACCTAAGCGGCATGGTGCTCCTTCTATTGATTAGCCAATGCAGTTGCTGTATTCGGTGTCCACATTTTTTCACTGTGGTCTTAAGATGTGGCCCGAAAGTAAGGCACTTGTCGAGGGTGATGCCAAGATATTTAGCTTGAGATGGCTGGTCAAGGGTAACTCCCTCGAGCTGGATGGCAGGGGTATTCATCACTAGCCTTTTTAGTGTGAAACAGGTGTTGGTTGTTTTTAGCGGATTGACCTTTAGATTCCATCGTTTGCACCAAGCTGCAAGAGTGTTAACGTAACCCTGTAGTCCATTAGCAGCTTCTACGCAACAGCTGGAGTTGTATATGACTGCGATGTCATCTGCATAAGTTGCAATAAGAGACTTAGAGGGAGCTATCATGTGTTGACAGCTGGGCCTGGGTATATCGGCAGTATACTGCGAATTTATTAACGAAAAAAACCTTTCTCAATTTGCATTGTGCGGAGGAATTGCATTTAAGAATTCTGCTATTTTCAATACTTCCGACTCGGAAGTTCCGAGTTACAGCTCGATTTTACGTTTGCTGCAAAAAACTGTACCAGCTTATCTGCGGAGCCTTTCTCAAAAAACGTCTTCACTTGTCGTGACAAAAACTTCTTCAAGTTGGCAATTTGGTCGAACAAGAGTGAATCGTCTATCGAAATGTTTTTCTCAAAAAATTATTCAACACACTTCGCTACACTTTCATCATACAAAAAGTTCGCGTCGTCTAGTTGCAGCCATTTAAAAATCCGTTACTCATCGAAACAATAGAAAACCGGGACAATTTCGTGTCGGGTCGGGACACCGGGACATTACCTGCAAAAGCGGGACATGTCCCGGAATTCCAGGACGGATGGCAACCCTATCTAAATCGCATAAATAAACAATAAATAAATCTGGAGAAAATACTGGGAAATACAATTTCACTACCCTTTCATATCCATTTATCTATACATATAAAAATGAGTCCCTATTTTCGTTGAACAAGCACTACGCGTAAACGGCTGGACCGATTTAATTTTTTTGTTTTGTTTGTTTTTCGTATACGTGAACAGTTGTTTTTGAATGCTGTCTTAGTTGGCTTTTCAAACTATATTTTGAGATAGTAAAGTGAAGTTAGAGATTTTTACATTCAGTCAAGCCAGTTTATTGTGTACGGAACTAAAATAAATTTTTAAATATAAATCCGTTTGTGAAAAGTCGGTTTATTTATTACCAATCTTGGCACCAAATTTGGTGACTCTAGCTCAAAAGCTTTGGAAGATATAGGCGTTTTTGATTTCAAAATGCAGGGGGATTGTAACGGAGGCCGTGGCTCCAAAACTTTGATGCATTTTTTGGGGGTCATTAAAAGTTATCTTCCTACCAAATTTGGTGACTTTAGCTCAAACACTATGGAAAATACACGCATTACCTATTTTAGAGACGAGTTGGTTCGGTTGGAGGCGGCTAGGGCAGTATGGATAAGTGTGGCATCTAAAGTTTTATGAATTTGATTGGGGGTCGTCAACACCTATTTTGGCACTAAATTTGGTGGCTTTAGCTGAAAAACTGTAGAAGATATAGGTGTTTCTAATATTTTACTGCGGGGGTTGAGGGTGGAATGGGTAGGCGTGGCTCCAAAATTTTTGCAGTGATTTGGGGGATGTTAATAGGTTTCTTCTCCCGAAATTTGTTAGCTGTAAGGGCGTGTGCAATAGCTTGATTTATCGGTTTTGAACTATCGAGTTTATCGATTTGCCAGCGCCCTGGTTATCGTAGAGATCTAATGCTATAGATAAAGACACTTGCAAAGTTTCAAGTCCCTTACTTGAAGAGTGTGGAAAAAAGTTGCGAGCTCATGGACGGACAGACACCATGACGGACATTTCACAAACCCGATATACTCTTTACCTTCGGTATCGAGTATAAAAATTAAGCTCCTGAATTGTGTTGCGCGAGCGAGAGACCAAAAAGAAATCTTTCATAATGTCAGCAATTAACGTCCAATCACCAATGCATATATTTTGACGCATTTATTTTTTCTTGGATGCTCCCGCAGGGACTGGGAAAACTTTTCTAATATCAATGATTTTGGCAACGATTCGACCGCAAAATGGTATCGCACTTGCACTTGCTTCATCGGGTAATGCAGCTATGTTCTTGGATGGCCGCTCGAAAAGCTTATTCCCTACTCAAGTTGTTTAACATGCAACTAAATGAAACACCAACTTGGTGCCTTTCAATAAATTGTGCGATGGCCAAAGTCTTGCAGCAGAGTAAGCTAATCGATTTCGAACGACATGCCATTAAACGGTTGCAATATCCAGTGCGGCTAGCATTCGCAATATCGATAAATAAATCACAAAGACAGTCGCAAGTGTTTGTGGCATCAATCATGTTTTTTACATGGCCAGTTAAATGTCGCCCATGTCGAAATACCACTATTTATAAACGCGCAAGAAAAATAACCTAGAATATTGTTTATCATAAAGCACTAGAATAATAAACAATAAACTCGAATTAATAAGTAATCGTTAAGACAGGACAATTTTAGTCTGGTGTGTGTTTTTGGGGCAGCAAAGCGCACCGAATTCAATAAAATTCCTCCTAAAAAGCGCATACATTTAACAAAATATTTTGGAAGTAAAAAGAAATGAGTGTGAGAAGATAATACTTCTATATTATTTATATCTGTCTTTCGTTGGTGACGGTTTTGTTTTTAAGTGCTCTTAATAATTTATTATTTTCTTGTGTACGGAATTATAAGGTTTTATTTGGTAAACAATTCTAGCAGTGATCGCACCCAGCAAACCATATTCTGAGCGCTCATAACAATGAGCTCATATATGAACTCATTTATGAGCTCTTTTAGCGATAATGATAATGAGCTATGTATGTTAAATTTATGCGTGTTTTCTGAGCGTTACACGTGCATTTATTGCATATGTACATACATATAACGACATGCGCCGATATAAACTGTAAAAGTTTGGGTGTGAAAAAAAGCAAGCAGAATTTCGTTTAAGTTAACATAACATAATTATGCGACAGTGCTATTCATTTGCAAATGAGAAGTGAACGCGTGAGTACATATAGAGAAGCTAACATAAATTGAAATAAAAATGAAAAGAACAAGTAGAAAAGAAAGTAAAATGATTATTGAGCACTTGAGATCAGCTAAGAAAAGAAATAAAATTGAATCAACAGAGGTGGAGTTGAAGGTTGAAAATAGTGGTGAAGAAAGTGGTCATATTCAAAATTTTTCAGAAAATGTACTTTATTTCTGATCTGTTGGCCATACTTGTAAGATTTAAAGTCCAATTCTTTAACTTATTTTAACTTTTATTATTTTAAGGAGAATGAAATGGTGAAGATTGGTATATCTGAGCCCTCTAAATTTGTGAGAACTATTTGGAAGATACTATGTTCAGATGGAGTAGCGGTCCAGTGCTCTTGGAAAGGAACTGCGGAGAAAACATGTAAATCGTCATTGGCCTTAACGGGGAGGCATTTAACAGAAAATTCAAATGTGACGAGCAAACCTTTAATACCACTTGTTTGAGGTGGTCGCAGACCGCAAACGATCGACTGAAATAAGAAGCAAAAAAAAGCAGCCGATAATAATTTTAAGTTGAAAATTTTATAAAAATACAGCTCAGAATGAGTGCAGAAAACAACTCTTTTATGAATAGAATTTAGACTCAGAATGAGTGCAGAACACAACTCTTTTATGAATTGGATTAAGAGCTCATATATGACGACCAGTTTAGTAGAAAAACCCACTCATATATGAGGGTTTAAATATGTTTTATGAGCTCATACGCTCAGACAGAAGAGTCATATATGAGCTCATTAAGAGCACTTATGGTTTGCTGGGCAAATATACGTTATATATATATATTTTTGTATGCATCAATTGATTGCCGACTTTAATCTCATTTTAACTTGCAGTAGAACTTACGCTGCAGTGCTTTGCAATATAGAAAACAAACGCATATTAATACAAACATATATTTGCGTTTGCTTACTCTGTGTACTCTGTGTTGTCGTTCGTACACTAACAACAAACAGCTTGTCTATTTTTCTTGCTCTTGCTTGCCAGCATCAGTCCTCTCACGTTTTCGTCCGCTCTTATCCGACGTACGTGCGGTTAAATCTGCTAGCGCGCTAACGCTCTTCTGATTTTTACCGCTTCTATAGTGCTCATTGCATAGACACTTTCTTACTTCATTCACTCTACTTTTTGTTTGATAAAGCATATCAACTGTTCTAGGTAATTTTTTTATTTATTAAATTATTATCAATATGCTTGTTTGCTGCAGTTCAAATTGCAAATTGGTTGGGTCAAACAACCAAGACTTCATTTTGTGTAGATTATGTGATAACATGATCCATATGAAATGTTCTCGCTTTACTGCCAAAATTAGAAACTGCTTACTCGCAAACACTGGCCTGAAATGGTACTGTGAGCCCTGCAGAGAAGTGGTGAATGAATCTTCCAAGTTAATAAGGCAGACTCACGTAGGCTTTAAAGCTATGCATGTAGCGTTTAACAACTTGCATGTAGCGTTTAACAACTTGCATGTATCGTTCATTGAGCTAGAGTCCAATTTTAAAAATGGATGGGTAATGGTAGAATCTCCGAAGCGAAAAAAATTTCGGATTGTAATTCGCTCCCCTGTATAAATCCTCCAATGGGCACCATAACAAGCCCTAGATGTTATTTAACTCGCCTGCTCGCAACCCCGATATTAACACAGTCAATGACTCTACTCCCAATCCTATTAATGAACCCTCATTATCAACAGCATGCTTGCCTATTTATTCTACTATAGGTACACTTGGGGCCCCCAAACCTCTTGTTGTTGTGCCTATCAACAAATATATATTCGTGTCTAGGCAAGCATCCGATACTTCGATGGATGATGTGAGTGCCTACGTTAAAACTAAAATCGACTCCCCATATATAAATGTTGAAAAGTTTAAGTTTAAACAGGCCCGAAGCATATCTTTTTTCAAGTTAAGTGTTCCGTCCGAACTTTTCGCAACAATTTGTTCAGAAAAGTTTTGGCCACCAAAGCTCGTGGTAAAGAAGTATGTGAACAGGCGAAAAAACATAAATAATGGTATAAGAATCAGTAGTGCATCGCCTGTTATCGATCCTGTTTCCTCAACTTCGGCGGCAAAAAACTAATAAAAGTAGTTATTTTGGCCTACCAAAATGTTCTGGGCCTCAACACTAAACTTTCTAATCGCACCTCCCGCAAGGGGGGTGGTGTTCTCATTGCTGTTGACTCCTTGATTTCCTCTGAACAGATTCATTCACATGATCATCCGGCTATTGAGTTCATATGTGTTATAATATTATGTAGCGGCCGCTCATTGTATATTACCTGCTTTTATATTCCTCCCAATTCTGATAATAACATTTACATATCCCATCTGAATGCCCTGAAGCTTGTGTCATCGTTGTTGACGGATATGGATCAACCTATAGTGGTTGGTGATTTTAATTTGCCACATGGTGTTTGGTCTGTGAATGACACATCTTCGGCGCATTTACCAGCTACTTCTGATGATTTTATCGATGGCCTTCTAGAGTTAGGCCTACCACAAGTTAACAGGGTGCATAACTGTAGTAATAAAATGTTAGATTTGATATTTGTTTCTAACTCGGATTGTAGTAATGTTGGTAGATTACCCCCTCTAGTGCTTCCAGAAGATACCTACCATCCAACCTTAGAACTTTCCTTTGAAATTCTTAACCCTAGTCCAGCACCTAATAATTTTTAAAGACTCGTTGTTTTCGTAAAACTGACTTTACAAAATTGAATGACCTTCTTCAACACACTAATTGGTCTCACCTATATTCTTGTACTGATATAGAAACTGCCCTTACCATTTTTTATAGGACTTTGAATTCACATTTGGATATCTGTGTTCCCCTCACTTGTCCATCAAATGAAAATAAACCACCTTGGTTTCCAAAGGACCTATCAAAATTAAAAAACGTGAAGACAAGATCCTATAAAAAATTTGAAAAATCTGGAAAAACAATAGATTTATCCTCGTATATAATAGCAAAGTCTAATTTTATTTCTGTAAACACTTTTTGTTACAACAATTATCTCAATCGTTGCAGATTCAATTTTTCTCATGATCCAAAACAGTTTTATTAATTTGTTAACTTAAAACGTAAATCTTCTTGCTTGCCATCCTTCAAGCGTCAAGCTGCATATATGTCCCAGTTTTAATTGAGTGTACGCTGCTAACTGACCTTAGCACTATCAAACCCGGCTTCTTGCCCGGTCCAGATGGAGTGCCAGTCAAACGTTAAAAATTTTAGGGGTATATCCAAGTTGTCTGCCATTCCGAAAGTCTTTGAAAAAATAATATGCTCTCAATTGCAAAACTTGTGTAGTTAATTATTTCCCCTTACCAACACGGTTTTGTTAGGCGAAGATCTACTACCACCAACCTTCTTTAGTTAAACCCACTTGTGATCGAAGGGTTTCAGACCAAAATGCAAACTGACGTCGTTTACACAGATTTTAGTAAGGCATTTGATTCTGTTAGTCATTCTTTGCTGCTTCATAAATTAGATATTATTGGATTTCCAGCAAATCTCCTGTCATGGTTTTCGGATTACTTGTATGGCCGAACACAAAAATTATCTTCAGTATCCAAATCTATTTTTGTTACCTCTGGTGTTCCTCAGGGGAGTCACCTGGGACCATTACTGTTTAATTTCTCTATTAAAGATCTTCCGGCTTACTTACTCTCGTCTTTATATGTTTGCTGATGATGTAAAGCTATGTTTCACCTATAATGATGATTCTCTATGCAACTTACTACAATCGGACTTGGGTACTGTCGGCCTGGTTCCGTTGTATTTTATTAAATTTAAATTGTTCAAAATGTAAAGTCAAGACTTTTTGTAGAGGTACCCCTCATAATGCTCACTTCTTGCTCGATGCTTCACCACTTGTCCGCGTTTCTGAAATTAAAGATTTAGGCATCACTCTTGATAGCAAATTAAAGTATTCAAGTAGACTTCATTTAATTAATCTTCCTTCCTTTTTTAACCGTAAAATTATGCATGGTGTAGTATTCATCACTAATCTACTTAATGGTGAAATCGACACATCAGTTCTATTAAGTCGAATAAAATTATATGTTCCGATTAGATCTACCCGAAACTTTTTACCTCTTATCCTTGATCGTTGTTCAAGCAACTATTTATTTCATGAACCATTTCGAGTTATTTGTTCTGACTACAACAGGCTTTCTACCCTTGTCTCTTTCGAGACCTCAACTGCAGTACTAAAACACTCGATTCTCTTTTTTTTATCAAATCGTAACCACTAATCACTAATCTACCGTTGGTCCGATTGAGTTTTTCTGGGTTTTTCCCAATCCATGCAACAAATGTTGGACCACTAATTTTCTTGTTGAATTTCCCAGAGCTTTAACGTTAACTTTTTAACTTTTTACCTTCATTTGATTTCAGATTTAAAAATAATTTTAAATTTTACTTTTAATTTAATTACAACAGTAACAATCGCCCTTATTCCCGTTGTCGTCGTCGATGTCTTCGTCAATTTAGAGTCGTTGTCACATCACATCAATATCGTATCACTTCGATGCTATTTCGGTATTTTGTAACAGGCTTGTGACGACGACGTCTCGTTATTGATAGTTCAATCGCAAAAATACCATTCACAAAGAAATTTGACAGTTGTTTGCAGAATTTATAAAATTTAATTATAAATAAACATGTTTTTGGCATCTGATTCATCCAGTGATGATGAAAAATAAAGTAATCTTATAAAAATTAGGAGAGACATAAGGAACAGGTCAGTTATAATGAACTTGCCTGACAAGAAGTAAGTAATGAAATCACAATTTGGGTTCAATGGTGCGCGCAAACTTTTTTTTTTTAAGATTTGAAACATACTTTCGCCTTAGCAAAGAAGCGTTCAGATATGTTCTCCAAAAAACAGAGCCTGGAATGAAAAATGGAGCGAGGTCGACTTCCGTGAGCAACAAATCGAAGTTAGCTGCAACATTGTTGTTTTTAGGACAGAGATCCTGCCAACTTAGTGTCGGGAACGACTTTAACCTTGGTTTGTCGCAGCCGGTTGTCTCAAGGGTTTTGTCGGAGACAATTGATACAATGGAAAGTGTTAGCTAGCTTTGGATAAAGCTAGAGATGACTGAAGAGGAAAAAGCTGAGGCCAAACTATATCTTTGAGAAAACCGGATTTCCCGGTGTAATTGGGTGTGTTAAGATCTTGGCTCCAAACAAGGAAGACCAGCACCTCTATTACAATCGAAAAGGATTTTTCAGTTTGAATGCCATGATTGTTGTAAGTATAATTTATAAGTACATAAAGTTTTAAATAAATTTTTTTCAATTTAATACAGATTTGCGATCACAAAATGAATATTCGCTTTGTGGATGCCCGGTATGCTGGTTCAGCGCATGTTAGCTTAATATGGAATGTAAGCCATGCCAAACGCGTTTTGGAAGACAATTATCATGCTGGTGATCAACACAATTGACAACTTGCTTGTTAAGCCCACCGCCGGTTGCCCTACATTCTGCCCTGTTGTTTAGCATTTTTTTTTTCATTTTAAACTTTAAATCTCTCCAAACCTAAAATTTAATAAATTTGTTAAAATTGCGAAAAATTTAATGCGGTACAATGCGTTGATATACCTTCTGCCAGCCATCGCCATTTCTTATCGGCGGTCCAAAAGCGTTTAATAAACTGCCGATGTTCTTCCAATCCTCGTTGAAACTGCATGGAACAGTTCCTCTTCGGAATCCCTTTGCAAGAGATGGATTTTTTTCCAACTCTTCCACAAGTTTTTCAAATTGCTTTGAATTGGTTATTTTCATTTTTATTCAACTGTCGTTGGCAGTCGTCACAAAAAATCTCAACGACAAAAACAGAGTCGTGTCAAGACAATATCGAAGTCACTTTTACTTACAGAATACCTATTATTTGACGATAGCTGTCGATAGGTAACGATGACGACTACGAGAATACCAAATTTGGTTCGTCGTCGTCAGACGACAACGTTTTACGTCGACGACGACAACGGGAATACGGGCGAATAAAAAAATAAATAAATAAATAAAATAAATAAATAATGAATGATAATTATGAAATTTATCAAGAAAAAAAATACATAATTAGTTTGAAAATTCTTAAATTCTTAAGTATATTTGCATTCGGTTTTTGTTTGTTTAATAATTCCTATTATACTATTATTAATTATTTGTTTCTTTGATTTTGAACCAAAAACTTTATTATTATGTAAAAAATATCTTTCCTGAATATTTTCTGTTAATATATTTTCATTTTTATCTGGGTAAGGTATTATTTCCTTGGTCTGAAGAACTTGTGAGATAGTTCCGAGGGGGCTAAGCTGAGGCCACCAGGCGGGTCGCGGGTTGCGGATAGCGAACGGCCCCTTATGAGGTTAGCTGCGAATAAGCGAGAATCCTTGCAAATAAGCAGTCCCGGACAAACAGCGGGTACGGTACCGTTCACCGTACTGACAAGACGCTTGTGTCGCCGTCTTTAAAGCATAGCCTGACACACTCCCAACACCCTCACACATACCTACCCCCATCCCAACCCCCCCATATCTCACTCCGGGCTGGACTAAGGTGTAATTCGAACCGTGCTGAAAGTCATCTTGGCCGGGGGCCCGGATTAAAAACTAGCCCAGTCGCTAACGGTGAGCTCAGGCAGATGGCGACCGCCTGTTCTAATTAGCCTTAACCGGGTATTGCAGATCTCTGCCCGGGTGGACCTGATATTTCTCTGCAACTCGTGGGAAAACATGAAAAATGCAAAAAAAGATATAAAAGTACAGCGGGATACCCCTGCTGCCAGTGTCGCGAGGCACTTTGAGGACCGCCTCCTTGACGGGAAGCGGCCCTCCAACGTGGGACTACCCCCACGGCGCCCTCAACAGGCGGAGCAAAGGAGGAGGCCGCAGGCGGCAACAGTAACAGCGCGCGCGCAGCAGACGACGGAAGCCCCACGTCACCATGTCGCCCCAACTGCAGGAGGAGGTAGCTCGGCTGCACCATCCCAGCCGATGCGGCCAAATCTAAGCGCAGTTAGGCGACATGGCGTGCAGCGCCAGCAGCCACAAGCGCAGCTGCCAAAATTGGGAGAGCCGGGCGGTTTGGACGACCCAAACCGAAAAACCCTCAACGGCTCGAAAACCAAATGGTACCTAAGGTACCTTCAGCAGGGACTACCCCCCGCTGAGGCACTGCGCATGGCAACGGCCGGACGGGACTCGGCAAGTCAGGTACGGGGACCAGCCCCCAAACGCCTTAGCAGCACCCTGACGCCACCCACTGCCACCCCCAAGAGGGCGTGCACAGAAGAGCGTCCCGGCACATCTGCAGCCACCGCAGCAACAGCAGTGAGGTCTTCCTCACCAGTGTCCACCGAGATTCGCACATCGTATGGAGCGATTGCGAAAAAGGTCAAGGTGGCCGTGTTACCTGTGGAATACCCGCAGGTAATGCTTAGCCATGGGGACTTGTCCGCATTGGAAGAGGCCATCCTGGACGAGGTTATCCTCACAGGATGGGACACCGCGGTCGCGTTCGCGGGCATTCATTTCCGGGTTGGCTACCTGGTCATTGAATGCTCCGACGATCACTCAGCGGAGTGGCTGAGGACCGTGGCGTCGAGTCTGCAGTCATGGAAAGGGGCTCCACTGCACTGCAAGTTGGGTGATGATATCCCATCACCCCATAACATCACCATCTTCTGCCGAAGAAGCGCGGATCGGTCAACCGAATCCTTATTGGTTCTGCTGAGGAACCAGAACAAGATCGAGACCGACTCGTGGAAGGTGCTGTTGAGGAGAATGGAAGGCGGAGGTGCGCTATTGGTAATAGGCATCGATGAGGCCTCCAAGAACGCGATAGTGGCGAGAGGCCACCAAATCTCATTCCGCTACGGGACCATCCCCGTTAGCGGTCTGAAAAAGAAGAATGTTGCCGCGAGGACTGCCCCCGCCCAAACGACTGCCTCGGGAGCTGCAGGCTCGGCACCCACACCTCCCACCGCCACTGTTCCGAGTGTTCATCTGGCAGATGCCACCGATTCATCGGAGGATCTGGCCGAGGACGAAGACCTGGCGGAGATGACGCTCGGTCCAGCAGAGCTGGAAGGGCTGGATGAGGAGCTGCCGATGTCCTCGCAGGAACTGGCTGAGGAGCTGCAAATTGCAGAGGGTGATGCTGACGTCACCATGACGGGCAGCGGTGATGTGAGAAACTCTGCATCACCAGGAGCTGGAGCGGCGGAAGACTGATGGTGACGTCAAACGTCATCGTCACTGGGCTAGCCCAGATAAACCTCCATCGCGCTAAGGCAGCCTCTGCTGTCTTGGCCAGGATGTTTATCACCCAACATATTGGGCTAGCCCTGGTACAGGAGCCATGGGTCAAAAATGGCATAAAAGGCCTGTACACCGCCGACTCAAAGGTAATCTGGGATCAAAGAGATCCTATACCTAGAGCATGCATCATGGTAAGGAAATGTATTAATTTTACTATTCTTTCAGAATTCCTCACTAGGGACTGCGTACCGATTGCCGTAAGGACAAGAGGTAACGCCCCCCCTATTGTGGTGGTATCAGCCTATTTTGCTGGTGATGCGGACTGCCCGCCACCGGAAATAGAAAAGCTGATGGATCACTGCAGGAGAGAGAAGCTACCGGTAATAATCGGCTGCGATGCCAATGCACACCATTCCATATGGGGCAGCACGGACATCAACACAAGGGGTGAGTGTCTTACCAACTTTATATTCAAGTATTATTTAGAAATTGGTAATGTCGGATCGACACCGACATTTGTAACTAGAGTTAGAGAAGAGGTATTAGACATTACTCTGATTAGTCGGTCTCTCAGGCCACATTTCAGAGAATGGCATGTCTCTCCAGAAGAATCCATGCCCGATCATAGGATCATCCTATTTAAACTTCAGGTTAATACGGATAGTAGTATACCAACTCGCAACCCCAGAAAAACGGACTGGGATAAATTTAGGTCTACCCTAGAACTTAACCTAGTCACTGAGAGCTCTGGAATACCAAAATACACGAGTGAGCTAGAAAGAGTTGTTAGAAATCTGAATAGTTGCATTAAAAATGCGTATGAAGAAAGCTGCCCACTAGGGAGAACGCGTAAAGAAAAAGATGCCCCATGGTGGAATGACGGTCTTGAAAGACTGCGGCTCACCACCCGTCACCTCTTCAATAAAGCCAAGAGAGACGGGTCATGGGATACATACCGCGAAAGCCTCACCTCCTACAGCAAGGAGATCAGGAAGGCCAAGCGTAGGAACTATAGGGACTTCTGTGAAGGCATAGCAAGTACAAGCGAAGGTGCCCGGCTCCATAGAGCATTATCAAAGCGGGCACCGGAGGGTAATTTAGCCCTGAAACGTATAGACAATTCATATACGAGCACCAACATGCAAAGATTAGAGCTTCTGTTTGAGACGCACTTCCCAGGGAGTATCCCCTGGCAACAGTGCGAACCTCTAGATACAGAGATTCAGTACAGACCAACGGCCACTGACTGGGCATGCGCCATGTCGGTGGTAACAGCGGAGAAACTAAAATGGGCAATTAGAACCTTCCAGCCTTACAAATCTCCCGGTCTGGATTGTATATCACCGGTATTCCTGCAGCAGGGACGGGGAATACTCCTACCCACTCTAAGGAAAATCCTGGTCAGTAGCCTAGCACTTGGTCATATACCAAGCACTTGGAGTAGAGCTAGGGTGGTCTTCATCCCCAAGGCAGGGAAGACAGATACCACCAACCCAAAGTCCTTCAGACCCATTAGCTTAACATCGTTTTTGCTGAAAACGTTGGAAAAGCTGGTGGATTATAACATCAGGAGCACTCTGCTTACACAGAGTCCACTGCAAGCAACGCAGCATGCATACAGAACAGGCTGATCTACGGGCACTGCCTTGTATGAGCTGTACCGCACTTTGCGGGCGGCAGTAGTAAACAAAGAAGTAGCAGTCTGTGCATTTTTAAACATTGAAGGCGCTTTCGACAACACATCACATGATGCTGTCAAGGCTACCTTGAATAGAAGAGGGCTGGACAGTACAACTAGTAGATGGATATCATCCTTACTAGGGTCCAGACAGGCTACGGCATCTATACAAGATAGTACCGTAACAGTAACAACCACAAGGGGCTGTCCACAAGGAGGGGTTTTATCACCCCTCTTATGGAGTATACTAGTAGACGAATTATTAAGTAGACTCGCCAACAGTGGTATCCAATGTCAGGGCTATGCAGACGACATTGTGATAATAGCTCGAGGCAAGTATGAAGAAACTCTTTGTGATAATGTTCAACTGGGACTTAGGATCACGCATGATTGGTGTAGGGAGGTTGGTCTCAACCCAAACCCTGCGAAAACAATCATCTTTCCGTTCACCAGAAGATACAAGCTACAAAGGATGAGTGAGATTAGGCTCGCGGGGAGCCCAATAGAAACAAGCAAGGAAGTCAAATACCTTGGGGTCACTTTCGACAGCAAATTAAACTTTGGTACCCATGTTCAAAATACGATTGCAAACTGCTGCAGAGCGCTGTATGCGTGTCGTAACATAGCCGGGAAGTCATGGGGAACATCACCAAATATAATAAGATGGCTATACCTCATGGTAGTAAGACCCATGCTCACGTACGGAGCGATTGCATTGGGGGATAAGGCACAAAAAATCACTGTGCAGAAGCAGCTTCAGAAGCTACAAAGAATGGCATGTGTAGGAATCACAGGAGCGGTGAGGACCTGTCCCACATCCGCGCTTGAGGTTCTATTGGAGTTAACACCACTCCATCACACAATTAGGCTGCAACAAAAAGCAACGCTTTTAAGAATGTCCGTTGAAGGAGTTGGGAGAGGACACATTCTTAGTCGAGTAGAGGCAGACATGCTGTCGGGTGAACTTTCCCTACTGGCACAGCCAAGGGACGAAATGAAAGCCGAACATATGTTCGAGCAAAAGTTTCAAGTTCACCTCTGTAACAAAAACGAGTGGACATCTTTAGAAGAGGTCCACAATATGAAGCCACACACCATAAAATGGTACGCCGATGGATCCCTAACGCATCAAGGCTCCGGTCTTGGTGTGGTGGGCCCTCGGCTAACTTACCACGAGCCCCTAGGTATGCACACCAGCATATTCCAAGCTGAGGTTTGTGCAATAGGGAGGTGTGTGGACTTTAATTTAAAGCGTAACTATCGGAATAGAGACATAGCCATCTTATCCGATAGCCAAGCAGCAATAATGGCACTTAGTAAGACCGAAATTATGTCAAAGATAGTTCATGAGGTACGAACCAAGCTAGACACTCTGGGATCACAAAATAGGCTTGCCCTAAGATGGGTCCCGGGACATGTCAACATAGTGGGGAACGAAGAGGCAGACAAGCAAGCAAGAATGGGGGAAGCGACACCCCTCATAGGACCTGAGCCGTATTGTGGTATAGGAAGAAGCACAATAGGGCAAGAGCTTAGGAACGAAGAGAGATTTTTGCGAAGAACGAGCTGGGCAAGGACACCAGGACTCAGACAAGCAAAACTTCTCTTGAGTGGCTATAACCTCAAACGGTTTAAGCAAGTAATATCGATGGGCAAAAATAGACTCAGGATACTCACCGGTCTTTTGACAGGACACTGTAGACTAAGAGGTCACCTAGCAAAGCTAGGTATAGTCAGCAGCGAGACTTGCAGATTCTGTGAAATGGAAGGAGAATCCTCCTTGCACATCATAGCAGAATGCATAGCCTTAGTGAGGAAAAGAAGTAGTTTTCTAGGAAAACATATTGTGGAATTCAGCGATTTAGAAACCATCGACCCAACGAAGGTACTTGCTTTTGTACAACACTTGGGCTTGATGGAAGAGCTATAAGCCAAGAAGGGGGCACAATAGATCAGCTTGGTCGCAGTGTAGTCATCCCCAATATAATAATAATAATAAGGTATTATTTCGAAAATAGGCGTTTTATTAATTTCTTGAGGAATGTGTGATATTATGTAAATTTCATTTGTATCAGTTTTTAACCATGATGAAGTTTTTATATTTAATATTTTTTCTGAAGTTACGTTTAAAAGGTTGTCATGCTTAAGTAATTTAGGGTTGAATATTCCTAATCTTGTGAGTTGCATACCCATTTCTATGTCCTCTATATATTCTGTAAAGTGCTCTAAATTGAAAATTAATAAATCAAAATTTTTGAGTCTTTCTTCCTTTGTTTTTAGTGTATCCATAATTTCTATTATTTTATTTACTGTTTCTATTACAAGATTTAATTCATTTACCTGAACGTTGTTCGTGGCTAAGTTATTAATTTTTTGTTCTAACTCATCTTTATCATCTGAATCTAATGTTCCAAACAAATATTTGTAAGTTTTACCTACTAAATTTATTAAACCTCTCTTTTGACGTTTTATTATTCATATTCCATTTAATTCTCTTTAGTTTTTCAATAAGATAATTTGTTTTTGTTGCATTTTTTAATTCTTGGGCTTGAAATGCTAGTTTTTTGTAAACGTTTTCTATTTTGGTTATGTTAATTATTAAATAGTGATATTCAAATTTTGTGGGAACATCCATTAGACCCGTTTTAAATATTAGAAAACCGTTATTGGCTTTTATTGGGTTTATTTCCATACTTTGACCTTTGATCATTGTTGTTAAGAATGTAAGTAAGATTATAATTATTTTTATTAATTTATTAGGTTGTGATTTATTGGTCGATTTCCTTGTCACTGACTGGTTCTCTGTAATTAACGTATTTACTTGAATTGGTTTTCTTTTTCTTTTGAAACTTTGATTTAAAATGGGTAACTTTCCTGCCTCTATTTGTTTCTTCAAAATGTTTTTCATCTAATTGTCTTAAAGTACCTGTTTTTTTAAATGGGTCAGTTGTTTTTGACTTAACTAATGGTGATGCCCTGTATCTGGTATCTATTTCATAATCCTCTCGTGTCTTGTTTAGTTTTTCTATTTGTCTCTTTTTATTTTCTTGTGTGGCATAGTTAGGTGTTCGTGCCTATAAGAGTATGTCGGCTGGTGTTATGTTAGTTGTCTTGTTTTGTTTTATGATTATATGTGTATAAAATAATTTCGAATTTTGTTTGTTTGCTTTCTATGTTTGAGTCACTGTTAATGATTCGAAGTTTTTCATTGATTGTTTTGTGAAATCTTTCTACGTCTGCAATACCGTTCTTACTTGTGGTTATACTGATGTTTACATTTTCTGATTTCAACCATTGTTGTAATGCTGCACATATGAATGCTGAATCTTTGTCTGCTTTAATTTCGATTGGTTTACCCATTAAATTAAAAATTTCCTGCTGTTAACTTCTACTAATGTTGCAAATTTGGAATAAATGTCAATACATGATAAAAACTGTTTGTTGTCTACTATGTAAAAATCCATTACATATTTTTCTCTGATAAAATTTGATTCTGGATTTAACTCGAAACTTAATTTTGTATTTCTATGTTCTGTTTTTAAAATGTTACATATTTGACACTCATTTATAATATTTTGAATTATATTTTGATAATCTGGGTAATAATATTTTTCTCTAAACCAATTTATTGTTTTTTCTATTCTTGGGTGTAATAATTCGTTATGATTCTTTAATATTATTTCTTTGAACTTGTAAGTCTTGTAATTTCAAATTACTTTTCTTCTAAATATTCTGTTATTATGTTTTTTGCTTTTGCAATATTCGTTTGTATGTATGTGATTTTTATATTTTTTTGTGAAAGCAATTGGTTACTTCTGTCTTATTGCCTGATCCTTTGATTAATTCAATTTGCCTATTGTAATAGTTTAATGGTCTTTCTGTAATAATACTCGATACCGAAGGTAAAGAGTATATTGGGTTTGTGCAATGTCCGTCATGGTGTCTGTCCGTCTGTCCGTCTGTCCGTCCGTATGTTCGCAACTTTTTTCCACACCCTTCAAGTTAGAGACTTCAAACTTTGCAAATCTCTTTATCTATGGCATAGTAAATTAAAGTGTCAAGATTAGAGTTCTACGATAACTAGGGGGCTGGCAAATCGATAAATTCGATAACGCGAAATCGGTAGATCCAGCTATTTCGCAAGCCCTTACAGCTAGAACTACCAAATTTGGGGAGAAAATAGCTATTTATAATTCCCAAAAAACTGCATCAAAAATTTTGGAGCCACGCCCACCCATACCGCCCCCAGCCCCCCCGCAGTTTAACACTAAAAATGCCCATATCTTCTACAGTTTTTGAGCTAGACCCACCAAATTTGGTGCCAAGATAGGTGCTGACGATCCCGAACCCAATTCATAAAAACTTTGGATGCCACGCCCATATATACTGCCCTATGCGCCCTCAACCACCCCAACGCTTCGCTAAAAACGGTAGTGCGTGTATCTTCCATAGTGTTTGAGCTAGAGTCACAAAATTTGGTAGGTAGATAACTGGTAACGATCCTTCAAAAACTGCATCAAAGTTTTGGAGCCCCACCCGCCCATTCCGCCCCCAGCCCCCCCGCAGTTTAAAAACAGAAATGCTTATATCTTTTACAGTTTTTGAGTTAGAGCCACCAAATTTTGTGCCAAAATAGGTGATTATAGCCCCAAAATAAATGCATAAAAACTTTGGACGCCACGCCAATCCATACTGACCAAGCTGCCCCAAACCGCCCCAATGCTTCACTAAAAACGGGAATGCGTTTTTTTTCCAAAGCGTTAAGGCTAGAGTCACCAAATTTGGTAGGAAGATAGCTAATAACAATCCCCAAAAAACTGCATGAAAGTTTTGGAGCCACGCCCCCCCTGATCCCGAGCCCCCTGCATTTTGAAATCAAAAATGCCTATATTTTCCACATTTTTTGAGCTAGAGACGCCAAATTTGGTGCCAAGATAGGTGATGAAGAAACCCAAAAAAAGTGGATGGCGCCCCCCACCCATACCGCCCCCAGCCCCGCTTCCACCATATTCTACTAACTTTGAGCTAGAGCCACCAAATTTGGTATGAGGATAGCAATTAACATCATAAACAGATCTGCAGCAAAACTTTGGACGCCACGCCCCCCCATACCAGCCCCCAGCACCCAGCCCCCCTTCTACCAAATTCTACTAACTTTGAGCTAGAGTCACCAAATTCGGTTTGAGAATAGCTATTGACATCATAAATAGATCTGCAGCAAAAGTTTGGATGCCACGCCCCCCCTTACCAACCCCATCCCCCCTTCCCCCAAATTTTACTATTTTTGAGCTAGAGTCACCAAATTTGGTATGAGGATAGCAATTGACATCATACACAGATCTTCAGCTAACATTTTGATGCCACACCCCCCCCCCCCCATACCTCACCAAGCCTACCATCCACCATATTCTTCTAACTTTGAGCTAGAATCACCAAATTTGGAAGGAAGATAGCTTTTTGGCATCCCCATCTGCACCAGACAATCTTTGAGGCAGCATACACCCCTGCAGCAGCATACACCCCTGCCGAATCCACACACCATTGCAATCAGCTCTCTTTTAATCTTTTTTAGTACTGGTATCGAGTA